>JAGSMT010000493.1:0-67256 GCA_029286875.1 Lamproptera curius
GGTTTAAATTTTAATTTATTAATTAGATCCCAAGCAGGTGGTAGAACCCAACCATCTTCTTATTGAAATTTATTTTTTAAATCCAAGCCTCACGGATCATCCTTGGTAGGAATGGTTCTTTAAGGATTTACACAAATTGGAATGGTTTTGATTTAAGGGGGTCACCGCCGCTTTGGGTCTTTATGTTTGAGTCAGCAGGGTTCCTTCCCCGGGTTCTTTTGCCGTTTGTTTGTCCAAATAAAGAGGGCCCAGCACCAGTTGTACCCCTGGGCTTTAGAGATAACCCGGCAGGGAAATTGACCAATCTTCCAGGGCTTAAATAAGTTTTGATTGAAGCCCGCCTCAAATGTAGCCAACTTTGTTCGCTCTAAAATGAACAAGGATGCCCCACCTGTTCACCGGTCACTTTGGCGTGCCGGGCCAGCGATTTTGTTAATTAAAACATGTTTGGCTCACGCGGTGATCACCCAAATCCCTTTTCCGAAAAAAGATTTGCCCCGGAAGCAATGGGATGGATGGTGTGAATCCAAAAAATAATTTTGTTGGGTTTGGTTTCATCAAGGTATGGCTCAAGGGTTTTGGTTGAATAACTAAACTCAAGAAAACTAAAGAATTTTACTTTTAACCCATAGTAAACGTATTTTGAATTAATGGATTAAGGGGTTTAAAAAACATTTATTTTTCAAAAAGATGGAATGGTTCCAAAGGCTTTAAAATTTGGATGAATGGGAGAGGAGGGGCCTTTTCTTTCCAAAGTTTCCATAAAAGTCGCCAGGAGAACCCAACCCCATCCCACCATCCATTGGTAGAACTATCTTTCCACAATAAATAAAGGGGTTGGGAATTTTTATAAAATGATATTCTTTGGATGTTTTTTCCTCTAACTTTTTGACAATATTGAAAATTTATGGATAAACAAAATTGGAACACAAAATAACCATAGTTTCATTTCGCAAGATGTAGATGTTTACCCCAAAAAATGGTAGAACTTTTAAACCTTTGTTTTATTTGGTGGTGAAGGAACTAAAATTTAGCCAATTTTAAATAGGTGAGTCAATTTGGCAAAAAAGGGCCTGGGTTTCAATTTGTTTTTAGGCAACCCATAAATTTGGGGGTTGGGATAAGGAATTACCCTTTTTCAAGATTGTTTTTTGGTTTTTAAAAGATTTAATTTTGAGCGTTTAGAGATGTTTACCTTCCGGGTAGTTTCATCCATAACAGTTGTTCAATTTGAATTATAACTGACTTTCCGCACGTAAATTCCTTGTCTGCTCAAAATTTTAGTTCTTTTTTTGCGGGAAGCAAAAGTTCATCCTTTAGGAAGATTGGTTTCGGCACTTTGCTTGACGCAACAACGAAATATTTGTTTATTAATTTTTTAATAATTTTCAAAAATTATTAAACAAATCTGCTTAAAGAATTTCCCAACGTTCAAACGGAACCCTTTCCCAAAGTAAGCAGAAGAGTACGCGCGGTTTTAATCTGTCACAACAATCATGGATGAATCGACGGAAAGTATTATCAAAAGGTTTAAATTTCGCAACGAAAATCCCCAGAGCAAATTTATGTGTGTGGAGGATTTTTGTTCAAAAAATTGCAAAAGGATTTGAGGTTTAAAGATATTTGTCAATGTTGCGTCAAGCAAAGTGGAAACCTAATTTCCAAGGATGAACTTTGCATTAACAACTTTCGCAAAAAAGAAAACCAATTAGCAGACAAAGGTAATTTCGGTGATCAGGACCAAGATTAAATTCAAATTAAACAATTTATCGGATGAAATTTAAGGAAGGTCAAAACTGACCCTACTATAAAACGCTCAAATTAAAGGATCTTATTAAAAAAGCCTAAAACTTAATTTGACGTAAAATTATAATACCCTGTCCCCCAAAATTGTATGGGTTCCCAAAATAACAAATTGAATGCTCCATTCGCCCTATTGTTAGCCAAATTGACTTCCATTTATAAATTGGCTCAACATTTATAAAAATCCTCCACCACCAGAGGACAAACAAGCGGTTTCAAAGGATCATACCATTTGTTAGCGGTAAACATTTAATCTTGCGACAATGAACTATGGTTATTTTATGTTCATCTTGTTTAATCTATATATAGAAGATTGATCAATATTGTAAAAAAGTTGAGGAAAATAACATCTCAATAGAATATGATTTTGATAAAACATGCCTAACACGGTATTTATTGTGGAAGATGAGTTCTACATGCAGATGGATGGTGAAGGATGGTTGCCGTGTCTCCTATTGTTGTTAATTTTTATGGAAGACTTGAGAGAAGGCCTACCACTGCTCCATTCATCCAGATTTTATAAGCGCTATGTGGATGATACATTTGTCTTACCATATGAAAAATAAATGCTTTTAAACCACCTTAACTCCATTAATTCAAAAATACAGTTTACTAGGAGTAAGTAATAATTCTTAGCTTTTCGATGTTTTAGTTATTCGCAATCCTGATAACACCTTGAGCCTACCTGTGAAGAAACCAACCATCAAATAAATTTATGGCAATTCCACCACCATCCATCCCAGTTAGGCTCCGTGGGCAAATCTTTGTTTCAGAGAGCACGAGGATCTGTGATGATGAACACCTGGCTGACTGCCAACATGTTAAGGGTTGCCAATGTCCTGCTGCGCCGGCAGCGTCAAGTGACTGAGGAAGGCAGCCACAGTGGGGAGTACCTTGCTGTTCTACGTTTGTGAGGGTAACTGCAAGATTGGCTACATTTTGAGGCGGCTTCAATCAAAACTTATTTCAAGCCGCTGAAGAAGATTGTAATTCTACCCGTCAAGTGCAATTTCCTCTAAGACCCAGGAGTGTTAAGGCTGGTGTGACTGCGCCCTCTTATATTGGACAAACAAAGCGACAATAAGAACCCGCGTGAAGGAACCAATAAGCTGACATCAAACATAGAAGACCCAACAAGTCGAGTGACGTACCAAATCACCAAACCATTACATCAGATTTGATCGACCACAACTCGCAAGAACACCGATTCCCAGGATGATCCGTGAGGCTTGAGATTAAAACATCCAAATTTCATAGAGAAGATGGTTGGTTCCTACCACCTTGGGATCATAATAATAAATTAAAATTTAAACCTAGCATAATACCACTGTGGCTGTAAAAGAAAATCAGTTCGTTTGGATAGGTCGGATTCGATTAAATATAATTATAAACAAGATCCCCTCCTCACTCCCAAGACATGAATCCACTCCCGTGACCACGGCCTGGAAAGTGTTCGAAACGTCGGAATTAAAATGTAAAATAAACGCGATAAAATCCAAAGTAATTTTATTTAATAATTTAAAATATTCGCCAAACAATAAATAATTTCGAAAGTTTAAATAATTCTAAAGTTGAGTACATTTTTTTAGACATTTTTTTTTGATTCTTTTATACTTTATCTTATTGATCAGTGTTTAAATAGACTAAAATAACTTATAAATCTCCACTTTTTCGGATTTTCCGGTTACAAATATATTTATTTTGACGTTTCCGGTTCTTTTCAGCATCCATGATCCGGGAGACTGTTGGGAACCTGTATTCTAAGATCAATCTTGAGAATAAATAAGTAATTTGGTATTATAATCGCGTAAATAAAAAAATAATTATAACTTCTATATTTCCAATAATAATGGAGAAATTTTTTTTAAAGTTTCTTTTAAATAATTAAATATTTCTATTATATTTAAGATGGTTTCTGTTTAAAAACCTTTTATTTGTTTTTAAATTCTGGATCTATTATAATTAAAAAAACATTTCATTTTCATTGTAATCTGTCTGCAATATACTGCCTTCAACTTGATTTCAGGAAATTTTTAATTAATTTGCTTTATACTGCATATTCCATTGGGGGGATGGGATCCTTGATGGGTGGTGACTACTCCCCAAAATCTTTTTTACCCTTCGTGTACAATTGATTTATTGATCACCTACGTTCAACTGTGCTCGGTATTTTGTTACTTAGTAAGACTTTTCGTTCTTTACTTACTTATTCTTGCACTGGAACATACGCTCATAATAATAATTAGCAAAATTAAATTAAAAAATTTTAGTGCCCTGACTCTGATAAATTAACTTTTGGCTTGAACAGATCAAGGAATGGTCTATAATGGTTTATCTACAATGGAAAATAATATTTTGTTTTTTAAACAAAGTAATAATTATCCGACCCAAATCATAAAGTTTTTCCCTCTTTTTAGATTTCAAAACACATGGGTGTATTTTGGAAATTTCTTAGATATATTAATTATGCCCAATTTTATCTTTCTTTTGGTTAAATTTCAACAAGCAATTACTTCGGAACAAAAAGGTATTTAAAAAATTACAATTAAAATTAATAAATTAATAAAAAAATATATATAATTTTTTCATATTATGACTCATATTATTTATAGACTTTAAGGCAGAATTAAACGTGGCACTGTCACCATATTAGTGTCAAATACAGCAGAGAGGATATTAATATAATAGAATCCTTTGCTTGAACGCATAATCAGATACCGCAATACTAAAGAAATAGCTTGTTAAATTTCATCCTACCTAAATCAAGCCACTAAATAAATCCGACTATTGCTATACCTTAGGATTTGTTTTAAAATTTAACAAAAAGCCTTTATATAATTAAAACAAAAAGTATTTCAAAACAATTCCGTAAGTTTAATAAAACTTATAGTGCAATATTTCCATTGATGTTCAAATAGACTCAGAACATTTTGTGCTATTTGCAGAGCATGCGCACAGGTTTGATCTTGCTTGGTGTTAGGTCAGCGAAATACTATACAAAGTTATACCAGATTGTTCTGCTGATAGATGAATTAATAAACCCTTTCATCTTTATATCATTTTATTAAGTAACCTCTTGTTGTGTAACAAATTTAAAAATAATAAGGTAAGTATTAGTCAATTTATAATTACATTTGCTTACATTTATTGCTTTGTGTAAAGCAATAGAAAGTGTTCAAGACAATAATGCACACTACATGAAACTTCTACCATGGCAACATTTTAAATGTTATGTGAAATCAGAAGTCATAACATTTCTTCCAGCAATAAGATGCGCTTTGTTTTACAGATCCCTTCAGTCGTCAATGGACTGACATCAACCGATAACGAGCTAAACAAGCACAAGTTTAGCCCTCATGTCAAGATTTTTTTTTATTTAATTTTGTTGTTTATTTTTCCTTCATTAAACTAGCAACTTTCAGGTGTAAATTGGGGAGCCAGTAATTTTTGGTGGTGACTCACATCGTTTGCTGTAATAAGACCTACACTTTCTTTGTTTGTGCTAGCCCATCATCACACGCCCGTAAACGCTGATGTCTTGCACTGTATAACATCAGTTATAACCACCAAAGTAAGTTTATTTATTCTACGTGATAGGATATGTAAACCAAGCTCATGTTAATGTATATAAAGGCATACAAGGTAAGTGTTTGTTCATATTAAAAACATACGTCGGATGGGCATTTTAAATGTCCGGTCCTTATGCTGTATTGGTCCAGGTGGTGGGATACGGTCAAATACCCCGCAATGGAAGAGGCGGCTGATTAAGGTACATTTTCAGCTATAGCCCTAAGACATAATGATAATGATTTTGAAATTTATTCGATGCTTACATTACGAGTTCACCAACAAACAGATTTAACGACCTCAAGAGTTCAAAAAATGGGTTATAAACAATGACTTTTAAACTTTTATCAATGAGTAACATGAAGACAACGATATTACATCGGTGTTATTTTCTAAATAAATTTTCGTTTTACTTTAGATGCAAAGACGTTTATGGATCAAGGGTTTCATTCGAAATTAGGTTTATGAGCGGTTTGATTTTTGTAACAAGAGAATCTATTTTGTGAGGTAAAGATTTTTTCTATCTTATCTTTCCTAAGATAATATAATTGTTTAAATTACTTACTTTTCATTCGTAGCAAGTTATTGGTAAAATTTTTTTTTGTTACTATAGATTTAATTCTTATTTGACATTTCGATGTATGTGTGACCCATTTTTAATTTAGGAAGTTTTTAAAACTTAGCGCTTTAAAGGATCATATCTGTATTTTCTGTTTTAGATTTAAATAAATTTGATAATTTTTTTATGAGACTTGAGGCAAAATTAATCAAAAATTTTATCAAATTTCGTCGACGATCGTTGAATTCATATTGTGTGTGAATGATGTAGTGTTTAAGTTTAATGATAAAAGCTAAAATTATAATAATTGTAAAATAATTTACTGTTATATGCATATAATTATTAATCTCCCCTAACACAATTTAATCAACTCATTTCAGATGGTATTAACATTAATAAAGTATGAACTCGTTCTTATTCAGTTCCCGGGACGTTGAAATAAGTAATTTATTATAAATTTGATATTATGCTGATTACATTAAATAATATATTTACGGGTGCATTTTAAATATTGTCTTCTTTGTAACTTTCTAAATTCAATAAATTGCAATATGAATGACCGAATAAAAGTTTTTGCTGGCAGATTTGCTTAGATATAATAATCGCGTAAATAAAAGAAATAATTACGAATTTGTATGGTTAGAGTGGCTTGCATAAACCTTCATGCATATTCTTTTGAAATAGAAAAATACTAATCATTTGCGATTTTTTTTTTTCTTAGTATTTTGTGTACGAATGTTTTTGTATATATATAATGATTTGTTTTTGTTTTTATGTTTTTATACAGATTTGTAGATATAATAATCGTAAATAAAATAATTACGAATCTGGTTATATAAACCCATAAATCTTCATGCATATTCTTTCATTAAAATAGAAATTATTTTTTCATCATTTTACGATTTTTTTTTCTTTATTATTTTTGTTTAAATATATTAATAACAATTTTGGTCATATCTGTTTTCACCTATTTAGAGAATCAATGTTTTTTAACTGCACCTCATGCGTTTTAATAAAATTACAATAAAATTATATGTTTAATTTGTTTAACTTTCAGCATATAGTATTCTGTAATGTTCAGTAATTTATTAGGTATATATAATATTGGGGAGACTTAAATTTAAACTGAGATTCTCATACTGATGGTTTTAAGATTGAAACTTTCACCAATATAAGCGACTGGGATGATGTCATTAACCCTACCTAAATGTGTTACTTCACTATAACATACTACTATTGTATATAAATTTACAAATCAGGATCACATCATCTGCATATTTTGTAGCAAAGTACGCGCTGAGAAACTTGAAAAAAAACCCCAATTAAGGTATACATATAATTGAAATAGTAATACTTTTTTTAATTGCAAACGCTGACAGACGACATTCGCGGCACCAGATGGAATGGGGTCACCAACATCAAAGGACATCAACCAATGCTGGTGTTTTCACCAATGCACGCTGCCCTGCGTGAGGACATAGGATGTTACGTCGTTTACCACTAAATTTCCTAGATACAGTGATCTTAACATACCATTTTTGCGTATACTCTGTAAATTATTAAGTTGTTAGTAGGTGAGGGCCATATTTTTTAAATATGGCATATTCAAAATGTAATAACAATATAACTCATAATTATAGTTTCATCATGTTTTCATAATTGTTCTTCTCTTCACAGTTTCGAAATATTTATTTTTATTAGTAATAATATAATTGTAGTTAAAACTGTCAGTAATAATTTGATAATTTTGACTTTACGTAAATAATATGTAATCGTAACATATAAATAAAAAGCCGCAGGATGTTACTCAATTTTTTTAACCTTCAACAACCACGCTTAAAAAAACCACTAACTATTTTAATAGTAAAACATATTACCGTCACATATAACCTCGCTATTGATAGGTTACATTAAAAACTATTTTGTTATCAAAGTTGCAACATGGTAGTCTTTTTCAAATATCCATCACAACTATGCGACTCAATCTCGTGCAAAGCAGGGTGGATTGACTTCCCCATTCGATGAATTGTTCTCATTTTCATTAAAAAAATGGGATTTCAATATTAAGTCAAAAATTTTATGACTATTATTATTTTAACAGTGGCCTAATTATATGTATATAAATCGCACTAGTTATTTGGTAGAAATAACATTTCGTAAATAAATTAGATTAATCACAAGGCACTAAATAATACTATAACAGACGTTATAATTTTAATCGTTACCTTTAAGCAAAGTTTTAGATCTATATAATTATCAAATTCAGGAAATGTAACATTACCTCCTAGTAAAACTCAAACAAGTTTAAATTCTTAATGAATTTCATGTGTATATGCACCGTAAGATTAGAGGTCGAACAGATTCAGCATCTGAAAGCAGCTTAATCTGGTGCAAGTTTTTCTGCCTTGCATATCTGCCTTTTAAGAAAAAATAGTTTTTTGCCAAAGTTCAAAATAAGCCTCGCGAAAGAGGAAATGCGGATGCGTTTGCGTAAAATACTAATATAATAAAAGAATAATCACACAATAAACTGATCATTTGTTGTTCGTCAAATGACTAACTGTCCTAATATTGCGTGAAAGATTTTAAAAGATGTGCATATTTTAGCGATATACGTGTTACTGACAATAAAATATTAATGGTCAATACTGTGCAGGCGTACATAAGGCCAAAATCAATCTTGTGAAACAAATCTTATGTTTTCGGTATGAAGACTGAAATTATGTCACTTCCACCATTCAAACCACAAGGTCATTTCTAACAGTGTTCAACCTCAACAAAATGTAGGTGCCGAGGGAGATAGGATATTCAATGACCCAATTTCTTTAACAAGGTGAAAACTTCTTATGGTATTACTAAAAGCCTTGATTACTTCCCTAAACATTATAGCAATAAATATAATGTTTACATGACAGAAAATTTAAAATTGGTAAATAGTGAAAATATTGATCAGACACCCTAGAAAAGTCAATATAAAAATCTAGAAAATTATTACTTTTAGCGGACACGGGCGGATGAGCTACTTAAAAAAAAAGCAATTTATTTCATGGTTAATTTAAAAAGAAAAACACTTAAAATATATATGAAATTTCATTAAGTCTAGCAGAGTAATATTATATTTTAATGTCTTGGCTCTTTGCCTTTATTTGCGGCCCCACTATTTAATATTTTAATAACTTCATAACATTTCTGCTGTGTATGTGATATTAATTTGTAACAAACTATACTTTATTAGGTTGTTTTATAAGCCATTCTACAAATTTCCACAAATTAAAATCTTACTTAGTATGAGTTCTTAGTACGTTTTATATTTTTGAATATACTTCGGATGTACTATTCCTTCTGCATATTATTTTTATATTGCAGCCAGCGGGTAAAAGTCCGGGGAACCGTCTTTTAACAGCTAATGATAATATTTAAAATATTCTAAATTTTACTATTTTGCATAGACTAGTTTCAACACTTTAAAATATCTTAATTTACCTCTTAAATATTTAATACATTGATTGTGATATATTATTGCCACCTGCCAGCAACGTAAAGCTTTCGTTTACACTTCACTCATAGTCACTATATAAAGCACTATATGCGAATTTAACCGAACTGATCTCAATTCCAGCAGAAATATCCAATAAACATTTGATGCCTTCAGATCAAATAATAACGCCACTATCTAAAGATACATTGGCAAAATGTTGAGAACTGCGGAAATTCCGAGAGATCATTTTTAGCATCCTGGTCTCTGGGCAACAAATTAGTAATGCTCAGCCAGGTTGATGATCTCGAGACTGGAATAGAAAAATCACATAGTGTCTGGCTTGCCGGGCAGAAATGAGAACTGCTTTGGTCAATTCTAAGGGTGTTGTTCAAACTAGGCCTTGACAATATCACCAAGTCATCCATTAAAGTGTGTGTCATAGACTAGGTTTCGCGAGTAATCAACAATCGACCAATCCTTGTCGGATTTGCGGTATACATGCAAGTCATCTATTGTGTGCAAATGTAATACGAAACTAAAGGACTCATCAATGTCTGTCAAGGTTCTCCTTATCACCCCAGGAACCAATCAATATTCTCAAATCCACGGCAGCACTTTGGTATGCGGTCAGTTTTGGACCTTCTGAATGGATGGTATAATGAATACAGATGCCGCCACCAGTAGAATTTTAAGGAGGATGAACTGGCCAAATTAATTAAAAGTTTCCCAAGTCTTTGGAAAAAGGTTGCTGATAAACTTCACTGCTAAGAATAACTTTTTATACTATTTTATACCCACGTAATTTATCTCTTTTTGTGCATATTCTTATTTCGAGTTGGCTCAAACCCGCATCTCTTATCATCGCATGTTCCCTTCCTGGATTTATCTTGGTACATGGCACGACGAACTGGAAAGGGAGGATGAGAATTTACGATATATGTGATCTTTCGTATAGAGTACTTACACTCCTCTTCCTGATTCAGCAACTGCTGAATATCTTTTTCTAAAATTTCTGTACAAGTGCAAGATAATTTAAGTTGTAATTTACTGTCACTAATGTTAATTTACTTCACTGACTGAATCAGTTCTTGAATCTTTGGGTTCAGTACGTCAATCACGTCGTATGGAGTTTAGCACCAATCTTCTTTTATAATTCTTCCCCGTGCCTTACCAAATTCCAAGTTATCAAGTCGTATTTGTTTTCATGTTTTTCCTCCGCTACACACCGTAGCAACCTCTCCTAATGAAGACTTTGATTGGCCAATATAATACTGACATCAATCTTCCAAGTCTCCTCTCATGGCCAATATCCTGCTCCAAGTTTCTCCTCATGACCTTATTTTCCTTTCTTGTCATTAAACCTCCTAAGACCAAGCCTAAAATTTACTGCATTCGTTTTTTTTCAAAGGGTTAATGTTAAAGAACTCTGTCGGGATGCGGAAAGAATCAGCTGTGAGAGTTTTGGTGACTGCGAGAAACTGTTTGATGTAAAATCGATATGCTCAATGACGCAGTTGCCAAACTTTATGTCAAGCCTCCCATGAAAGAAAGTAAACACCGACATCCTCCAGCGCCGCATGGTTAACGAAGGTATACGGATGAAAGCACGAAACATCCGAGACCATGCATTTCGAAAATTCAAACAAAATCGCTGTAACAGAGAATTGGGCCCTATACAAATTAGCAAGAATCGGTGTAATCCAGATGGTACGTAACGCTAAACGCCGACATATCCTTGATAATGTATTTCTAACTCATGTTTTGCCGATATCTGGGTTCGCCGGAACTTTGGAGTAACCGTCACTATCAAACCATTAAGTTCAATCTCTCTCGATGATTTTAGTAATGCTCATTTATCCAACCCTTCTTTTATTTGGATCCTTGTACTACTTCCGATACTATTTCTTATTTAAATGGATTTACCCAAATATGCTTTCATTTTACATCAAGCCAGTATCTTTTCAAAGAAGAAACAAAAAAATCGATCATATCAATCAAGTCAAATGCAATGAGATATGCGATAACATAGGACTTCGTATGATTTTGTGTCTTAGAGCAATTACTTCAATTACCCGCATCATCAATTTTCAATCACTGGCGGATCTTTCCCCAAATTGTAACAAAGGCTTGCATTCGTGCTCTTCAGTATTCCCGAATCGCTTCTTTACCATCCCATTATCGACCTATTTCAATACTCCCTTTTCTTTCAAAGGGTATCGAGTCTTGTGTTCTGAGCAGTTCTCCAACTTCGTGTTATGTAACAATTCAATTATTCCGTTTCAATCTGGTTTTCGACGGGACACAGTACCACCATCGCCGTTCTCAAGTGACTGGCGATATTCCGAGCTACCATGGAAAATACCAAGGTACAGTTTTTTGGTATTAATAGAAGAGTTTTCCAATGCCTTCGATGTCGTCAGTCATGACATCCTTTTGTAATCCTTTCCCATATAACAACTGTTCTCGGTTGAAACTTACTGTTTTGGTTTTGCATCTTATCTTTGAGGACCTTAACAAACTGTTTTGCTAATGGTGTTTTTTCAAGCTGGCTTGAGTCTCGCTGATAGCGTGCCTCAAGACTGATGCTCTTTCTCTCTATTCTATTTTCTGTTTTATTAATTTTCTTTTCACGCTTCGATGTTAGTATGTCTCTACCGATGATCTGCAATTGTACTTTCGCGATACTGAACAAAATAAATGAAATAGTGAATAAGTTCAAACGACATCCTTGATTACCAGCAAAATGTGGTCTTTAAAGTTTGGTATAATATTAAACCGTTAAAGTGTCCAGGCGATTGTTGGAAAGCCATCGTTTCTTGAAATAAATTGGATCTACAGCCTTCCACTAATCAAGTTCAATAGTCACTGCCATGCACTGCTGCTTGATGTGTAAAGAACCTCGGGTTGATAATTGACTCCACATAGTTGAGACAACAAACACGTTTCCCAAAGTTTTAGGTGTTAACAGTCCCTGTATCCTTCAAAAACATGTTTCCTGTAACAATCAAAGAAATAAACCTCAATACAGTCCTTAATTTTCGCTGATCGACTATGATGACGATGTACACTTACACCTGAATACCAGATCAACTCCATAAACTTGACCAACTTTTAAAATAACTTTACATTTGATTTGTATTAATCTCCGGAAATATGATCACTTGTCATCGTATCGAACATAAATTAAATGACTACCTATTCCCACAACAACGAACTGTTATATCTTTATCTTTGTAATAATAATGCCGCATGAGCACATCAGCGACAATATGAATAAGCAGCAAAATGTGTGAGCAAAAGTCAGTTCAATATCAGCCCTCATGTGAGGTGCTCTGGTTCTTATAAAACTACTAAATGTACTAAGTCAATTAATTAAATACTGTTAGCATAATTCTAATTCTAAATATAAAACTTCCGCAGTAAACAATTTTCTTTTTTTTAAACTTGTGAACTACAATAAGCCGTATAACATTGGTGGCAGCGTAAAGGGATTTCGCTCGTCGTTTTTATAAAGGAGTGTCGTAGTGCTTTGAAATTAGCACAAAATTTTCGAAACTAAGAAAGAGAATCGAGAGGTGGTATTTAACTATCACCACAGCCTGCAAAGTCCTAAAAGACTTTGCTCTTGTCTCCACGTCGGCTGGGGAGGCAGGACCTCACATTCATCATCCGCCTCCTTTTGATCATCTCGCTTCCTGCAAGGTAGAAAACGACTGTTCTGAGAATCACCATGGGTCAAATTATTTCCTGTCAAGCCCAACTTTTCTATACCAAATGCGTGTGTGCACAGAACATTTGTACTTCATATAATTGCACATCGAAGTTTATACTTCTTGTACTTTCTAAAATCACCCGTGAGTCGTCAGAAGTATGATGTTCTTATCTAATTAATTTCTTGAGAAACAGTAACATCGTGTGTCTCAACCGTCGTACTGTGCCTCTTTATTCAGGGTTATTTTATTGGCGTTATAACCTTGATTTGTGACATAATTCGACCCTAACTGTTGTAATTTGTTAAAGTACATTGTATGTCGAAAACACAAGACGTAAAGGAAAATACTAGTACAAAGAAATGCCAGAAATCGATTTAAATGTGTTAATTAATTTATTGGAACCTTGACGGTTCACGAGAAGAGATGCTACATTTTAAATAATTGCCGCAATACTTCTAACTTGCATCTACTTCCCAAGTAGATATCTTCTAAAATATAACCCTTGGTGAAAGCAGAAACGTGCTATTAAAGAGTTTTCAAAATGTGGGCTTTAATTGGAAGGTGCAAAACACCAATTGGTGACTTCCTAAAACACTATGCATATCTTCTCTCAGATCTTCAGAAATGCAAACAGGTCGTAATAAGATCACGTCAGTCAATTTCATAAGTTGAATCTTGCCTCCTTGGAAACTCTTGGCTAAGTATGTTATCCCCACAAAAAGAAGGACATCTGGTAGAGTAGCCCTTCTCCCAGATTTAGCTTCAGACATTTTATGATGGGTCTTCAACCACCAGTTGTCAACAGTTGTTAAGGTGCTTAAGACCCAAGCAGATTTAAATAAACAATCCAACTTCGCTTCTTCTGAGGAAAAACTATTTCCAAGCTTCCGCAAAGACGAAACATGTCACTTCCTCAAAATCCTAATTTTCAAAATCAACAGCGCCAGTTCAACCATGACGTATTAAATATACAAGCGGACCAAATTCAAAATGCTCCTACTTACCGAGATATTGGCAAAAACATAGGTCACGATAGAAACTGCAGAAAGGAAGCTTACAATCATAACAAAAGGTCTAATTTTGCCCAAAACCAACAAAATACAAACCGGCAACCTTGGAATGTTCCCACAACGCCCAAATCTGCCTACCCTTACACTGGGTCAGTTCAACTAATGTAAAGCTCTGGTCTTAATGATTTTAATTTAAACGACCAGCTTTTCCCAGCCAATATCGTGCGGGAAAACTAAACAAAATCGATACGACTCGATCTATAACACAGTCTCATACAAAATCTTCGCAATGTACTGCCGAATCTCCTGTATCAAGTCCATTACCAAACAGGGTAGCCAATTTAAACTCACAATGGCCCTATCAACTGTATCTGATTCTTGTGATGACATATTACCAATACGCTTTATTTATTCATTTCACCATCAGGCAGTCTATATTGTGAGCGACGACAACTACCTAAATCAAAGAAATATGAGTCTACGGATTACTAAATCAAAAGAAATACTAATTCTACTGGTTCTACAAATCCAAAGAAAATGCTAATTCTACTAGTTTAAATCCCAAAGAAAATGCTATTTTCTACTGGTTCTACTAAATTGAAAGAAAATGCCAATTCTACTGGTTCTTCGTCAAAGAAAATACTAGTCTACTAGTTCTACTAAATCAGATAAAACCGACCTACTAGTTACTCACTAAATCCGAATACTTGTGCACCTGGAAAATACCGAACTTGTTGCTAAAATCATGCTCCCACATATTTCAGCTCCTGAAACGAAGGAAACATATTAGAACTTATAATATTACATAAGTCAATAATACTTGCCTTTGATAGGTCAAATAATCATCTCTTCCAAGCCTTTGGAACTTCTTTGTGACAGTGCTGCATCAATCAGTCTATTAGAAATGAGCGCCATTGACAATGCCCAAAAGTAGTGAAACATAAAATAAGTTTCAGTGGCATTGGAACACCGGACATCGTGATACTCTCTGGACATATATCGATGGATTTGATTTATTGAACCATGTTTCATCATCCCCAGTGCTTTCCCTTGCGATGGCATAATTGGTAATGATTTTCTTTCAAATACAATTATAGATAAACTGCAAAAACATACTCAGAGTCGACATTACTTAATATCAAATTCACTGAACCGCCGTATTGACAATACCCTCGGATAAACAATAATTGATGCATGTCCAGCCCCGATATCAATGAGCTCCATTCTGGTCAGGATCAATAGAGATCTCTTCTAGTATAGTACACATTAAATTAAAAATTTGGTAGAAATTAAAACCGAACTCAGAATAACCTTTTCAGTCTCGTGAACACCTCCTGATTCTCCAATACATATTGATCCTAAATTAAGAATTTAATCCACACCCTTGAATAAAAATTATTGTGCGTAAAGGTCCTTGCACGTATATTCGACGATCATGATAATACCTTCGATCGGACAGGAGAGTCTTGAATCTTTGCCGAGTCTACTCACACTGAATGCTGAGAAATAATGCATGCCTCTGTTCTACATATTCACAACATTTTCATGCTAATGATAAATTGGCTATTTAAATGCCTTCAACATGAGAGATCTTCTTCCTCCGTGTGATATTTAAAATCATTACAGATTCCTGAAATACACAAGCTTAGGTGATCACAGATAAACAAAATGCTTGACGATGGAATCATAAACCAATCTACATCCCATAGTCATCTATGGTTATGCCAAAAGAATAGTGCATCCGGTCAACGAAAATAGCTTTTATCGTCATTGGCTATACCGCAAACTAACCCGATATTACCATTGGTGATTCTTATCAATCTAATATTTCTGAAATTCTAGATCAACTTGGAAAATACCAAATTACTTTAGTACCTTAGATTTAGCTTCCGGTTTCATCAAGATCAAAATTCCAAGAACAAGATGTATAAATCCAGCATTTGTTCCACGAGCCACTTCAGGTCCTGGGAATGCCATTCGGCCCTTAAAATGCCCCAACCACTAGAGACTAATGAACTCCTTACTCCTCAGGTCTACAAAGGCATTCAGCGCTGTGTGTCCGTGTCGTTATATATTCCTATGATTTAGATATTCACATAACTTATCAGCGTCTTCGACAGACTCAGAACTTTCAACAAATTACAACCAGATAAAGTGCAGGAATTTCACTCCGTAAGGAAGTATCATATCTCAGATACATATTATAACGGATCAAGGGTGAAAACCGAATCCAGATAGACTAAGACGTCAATTTCCCAACTCCTAAATGTCCAAAAGACATCAAATCCTTTCTGGGTCTAGTGTCGTATTACCGGCCTTTATTCCAAATCTATCAAAATTGCTGACCTCTAACCCATCTCCTTAAAAGATTCAATTGGAATAACGATAACAACTCATTTAGATCATAAAAAAATAAACTAGTCTAAACTTAATCCTCGCATATACGTTTGTTCACGCAACCTTTCCTTCTAACTTGCGATGGCACAAACTGCGCAATATCCGCTATACCAGGGTCTATGAAACGACCGCTACTTGTATGCATCACGAACACTAAGCGAAGCCGAAAGTAGTATAGCGTTACACACCGAAAAGAATGTTTATGCATTATATTTGGAACGAAAACTTTCAGCCATGTTATGGCAAAAAATTCAGCATCGTACTGACCACCGGCCCCATGGAAAATGGCTATTCAATTGTAAAGAGCCCCGGTTCCAAATTAGTTATAGATGGAGACTTTGAAACTCGGTTGACTATGATGTTATCAAAAAGAGCCAAATAAATAACCAATGCTGACACTTTGTCACGATATCCAGTCAATCCAATTGTTCAAGATAATCCCACAACCTTCTACGTCAGGTTTGTCTAATGATAACCCTCTCAAGATGAAATTATCCCTTTGGAGTGGTGATCTAATAGACCTTGATTTTGGGTATTGATACTCCTCCTTGAACAAAATGCAGATTTTAGTCCACTTGTAATCCTCCAACTCCAATGAATCCCCCTTCTCCTCAGCTCTCCTCCTTCCTTGAATCCTGTTCCGTCTCTGAAATCCTCCCGCCATTAAATACTTCATCTCAAACAGCAGAAACATATTGACGACACACCCTCCAACTCTGATAAAGAATACTCTGATTTTCCTAAAATCTTTTACATCAAAATGAGACCTACAACACACATACATAAGGAACATAACGAAATATGCCAGCAAAATAAGAACCATTTACATTCCTGTGTCTGCCAGCTATGACAGATCGAATCCCTACATCCGGGCATCATATCAGCATCAGATGAGCCTAATAACGATGTTGGCTGAACTTCATTTAACACTAAAACAAAGGAAAACTTACTATCTGCTTTTGACAAAAGTGTACTACTTCGATACGGTACTATCCTGACATTTTAAAACACTTAAATCGATCGAAGTGATTTAGTACTGCAAGGTGATATTAATGAAGTACTATGTCGATTTCAGAAATCCGTTTGAAACAAAGTCTTTCATTAAAATATGCAGCATGCTCAGCAACACCTATTTAACAACATAATATAACTATCAACATTCATCTGACGCAATTATATATACCCTATTTCAACTGAAGTAGCAAAAAATATTAAGAGAAAATCACGACATTTATCGCGCCGGACATGTGGGTTCAAATAGAATGTGATGGGATTAAGAACACTATTGGAAAACGCGTTTCGAAATAGAAGAATACGTAAAATTACCAAAAATATATCGGTCAAATAAAGCTCTTACTTAATTAAATGAAACCCCATGCAGATCACTACCACTAACTCGCCCTTTGAAAGAATTAAGTCTCGATATTGTCGGCCCTCTGCGAAGCTGGACAAAAATTAAAGACACCGCGCTCTTCAAGATGACCTCGCAAATTTTCCATGCGCCCTATTTCCGGAGTGTTATAACAGAAAAAGAATCTTGTGGGCCAGCGTTCAACCGCCAACTCTCTTCTGGTATTCCAAATCTATACTTACAGACCAGGGACAATTTCATGAGTTATTCAAAAAAAACTTTGAATTCCTAAAATAAAACAAATTTGGTCCTCTTACCACCCCAAACTCGGGTGCTCTCCGAAGCCTCAACCTTAAGGAATGCCAAAATCCTACGTAGGGTGGTCAATCTAATTGCTTCCGTTCGTCTATACTGCTTCTCACCCTATAACAAAATTACATCCTACTACGCGTTTACCCCTTATGAACTAGTTTTGGACATAAACCTTTATCCCGATTCAATTTTGAACTACGCTCGACATCACTTACCTAGTACATCAAAATACTTCTATGTCGCCTTAATGTAGAGAGAAAGCATTGCAAAATATCAAGGTTCACAAGAAAAGTCAAAGACTTATTACGATAAACATAGCCACTCTGTGAGTATAAAGCTGGCACAGGCACGTTTATTTAAAATCATCTAAAGGCTTCGAGAAGCCCTCTCTCTATATGGAAGGGACCTATAAAATTATAAAGAGTAAATACAAATAATACTCCTGACTCTCATATTAATCGAATCATATTAACCATCACTTCGACCAGTCAAACATACCAAAATCTAAATGATTAAATATTTGTGTAACAAATAAAAAAAAAAATTATTATATTTTATATTCTAGCTACTAACTAATTCCATATATTATTTTATATAAATCTTTTTTTATACAAATCAAATTAGACTAGTAATTATGATTCCCAGAATCATCGTCGTTCATTGTAACGCCGTCTTAACAACTGATAACAACCGCTGTAAGTGCATCACCAAAGCCTGGTATACTATTCGACTCTGTTGCTTTTAAGATGATTGTTATTGAATTCCGTCGTTATTCCGATAAGATGTGTCTCCATATAAAACCTATATTCAGAACATCAGCGGCGTCTTTAACACCTATCGATTTCAATGCCGTGAAAATAAAAAAGAAATAGATTATTCCATGTGTCAAACATGTTACAACCCACTCAGATTCATTATACAAAGACATTTTCACGCGATTTTGATTCTATTTCACACATAATTATCAATAGTGTCTAAACGATCAGCATGGTTTGCCGGTGTAGGTACTTGTTTTTAGAAAACATATATTTTGGCACCATGGACGAAGATGATGCAGTTAATTATAATAAAGCCATTCAGAATCTGGCCCCAACAACCAGAAATACTATGTACGAAAAAATATAATTGTATCTCAAGTAGCTATATCTAATATTAATCAATCCTTACATGATATAAATATTAATGAGGCTAAACTAAACAATGCTATTCACCAAATGTCTAATAGAAATTAATAATATTGTATCACAAATAATAAAAGTAATAATGTTTCCTAACATTTTTGTACTCAACCTCTTAGCTCTTTCTTTTAAAATAGAACATACTAAATTCCATGTTGTTTATGAAATCAATGTACTACATCGTCTATATTATTCCCTAATCAATTATATAAAGTTTAGATCTTATAAGGCTCTATCAAAATGATTGGAATAATCTAATAGTTTCCTAATACTAAGTGTATTGTATTTTATGTGTAAGTATTTTTAATTTTCTATGTTTGTAAAAGAATGAAGCACCTCAAAGATTATGCAAGTGTCATTAATTATTAATAAAGAGAAATTCTGACAGAAATGGAGTAGCTGGCCGTTTACATTATAGGTTCAAACTGTTAGCTTATTATTTGTCGTTTCCTCTTAAAGAGTTGTTATATCTTTATCTTTGTATGACAATAATGCCGCCCTTTAGACGCATCAGCATTTAATGCAGACAAGCAATAAAATATTAATAATTAAAAGTCAGTTCAATCTCAGCAGCCCTCATGGCAGAGATTGCTCGTTCTTACTCAAAACTACTAAATCTTCAGCACTAAGTCAATTAATTAAATACTATTGTAATTCTAATTCTAAACCATAAAACCATATTAAATAATTTCTTTTTTTTAAAACATGAACTACAGTAAGCCGTATATATTAACAGAACGCTGAGGGCTCTCACTGCACTCAAGAAATACTCAGCTTCGTCGCCATTTATATATACGTCCCTTTTCCAATATCTCAGTGAAACTGGCATTCAAAGATCTTCGTTCGTCAAATGTAATCTTCTCTTAGGTCCCACTCACCGTACTGATTTTGTTTACCGAATCTTTCATATTCAATCTATTCTTCTGTGGAATGGGCTGCCTCTTGCGATCAGAATGGCTACAGAAGTATTTTTGTTACTAGTAAGACTTTCATTTGCATTTACTTACACCTATTCTTTGCGTAGAGCATACGCTCCTGTATCGTTAGGCATAAATTACAATTAAAAAAATTCTTGGTGCTGACTCTGATAAATTAACTCTTTTGCTTGAACAGATCGGAATGGTCTATAATGTTGTATCTACAATGGAAAATAATATGTTAGTTCTTTTTAAAACAGTAATAATTGATCTGACTCCGCAATCTTGAATTTTAACCTTCTCTCATATTTAGATTTCCAAACACATAAGCTAATTGTGTTGCGAAATTTGACAGATATATTAATTATGTCCATAACTGTTTATCTTTCTTCCAGGTTTCCACATTTCAACAATGATTACTTCGAGAACAAAAAGGTATTTAAAATACAATTGCTATTAGATATTAAGTGTAAACGTAAATATATATAATTTGTTCATATTATGACTCATATTATTTATAGACTTTAAGGCAGAATTAAACGTGGCACTGTCACCATATTAGTGTCAAATACAGCAGAGAGGATATTAATATAATAGAATCCTTTGCTTGAACGCATAATCAGATACCGCAATACTAAAGAAATAGCTTGTTAAATTTCATCCTACCTAAATCAAGCCACTAAATAAATCCGACTATTGCTATACCTTAGGATTTGTTTTAAAATTTAACAAAAAGCCTTTATATAATTAAAACAAAAAGTATTTCAAAACAATTCCGTAAGTTTAATAAAACTTATAGTGCAATATTTCCATTGATGTTCAAATAGACTCAGAACATTTTGTGCTATTTGCAGAGCATGCGCACAGGTTTGATCTTGCTTGGTGTTAGGTCAGCGAAATACTATACAAAGTTATACCAGATTGTTCTGCTGATAGATGAATTAATAAACCCTTTCATCTTTATATCATTTTATTAAGTAACCTCTTGTTGTGTAACAAATTTAAAAATAATAAGGTAAGTATTAGTCAATTTATAATTACATTTGCTTACATTTATTGCTTTGTGTAAAGCAATAGAAAGTGTTCAAGACAATAATGCACACTACATGAAACTTCTACCATGGCAACATTTTAAATGTTATGTGAAATCAGAAGTCATAACATTTCTTCCAGCAATAAGATGCGCTTTGTTTTACAGATCCCTTCAGTCGTCAATGGACTGACATCAACCGATAACGAGCTAAACAAGCACAAGTTTAGCCCTCATGTCAAGATTTTTTTTTATTTAATTTTGTTGTTTATTTTTCCTTCATTAAACTAGCAACTTTCAGGTGTAAATTGGGGAGCCAGTAATTTTTGGTGGTGACTCACATCGTTTGCTGTAATAAGACCTACACTTTCTTTGTTTGTGCTAGCCCATCATCACACGCCCGTAAACGCTGATGTCTTGCACTGTATAACATCAGTTATAACCACCAAAGTAAGTTTATTTATTCTACGTGATAGGATATGTAAACCAAGCTCATGTTAATGTATATAAAGGCATACAAGGTAAGTGTTTGTTCATATTAAAAACATACGTCGGATGGGCATTTTAAATGTCCGGTCCTTATGCTGTATTGGTCCAGGTGGTGGGATACGGTCAAATACCCCGCAATGGAAGAGGCGGCTGATTAAGGTACATTTTCAGCTATAGCCCTAAGACATAATGATAATGATTTTGAAATTTATTCGATGCTTACATTACGAGTTCACCAACAAACAGATTTAACGACCTCAAGAGTTCAAAAAATGGGTTATAAACAATGACTTTTAAACTTTTATCAATGAGTAACATGAAGACAACGATATTACATCGGTGTTATTTTCTAAATAAATTTTCGTTTTACTTTAGATGCAAAGACGTTTATGGATCAAGGGTTTCATTCGAAATTAGGTTTATGAGCGGTTTGATTTTTGTAACAAGAGAATCTATTTTGTGAGGTAAAGATTTTTTCTATCTTATCTTTCCTAAGATAATATAATTGTTTAAATTACTTACTTTTCATTCGTAGCAAGTTATTGGTAAAATTTTTTTTTGTTACTATAGATTTAATTCTTATTTGACATTTCGATGTATGTGTGACCCATTTTTAATTTAGGAAGTTTTTAAAACTTAGCGCTTTAAAGGATCATATCTGTATTTTCTGTTTTAGATTTACAAATAGAAGAATTTGATAATTTTTTTATGAGACTTGAGGAAAAATTAATCAAAAATTTTATCAAATTTCGTCGACGATCGTTGAATTCATATTGTGTGTGAATGATGTAGTGTTTAAGTTTAATGATAAAAAGCTAAAATTATAATAATTGTAAAATAATTTACTGTTATATGCATATAATTGTTAATCTCCCTAACCTGAATTTAATCAACTCTTTTCCAAGTGGTATTAACATTAATAAAGTATAGACTAAAACTTATTCAGTTCCCGGAACGTTGAAATAAGTAATTTATTATAAATTTGATATTATGCTGATTACATTAAATAATATATTTACGGGTGCATTTTAAATATTGTCTTCTTTGTAACTTTCTAAATTCAATAAATTGCAATATGAATGACCGAATAAAAGTTTTTGCTGGCAGATTTGCTTAGATATAATAATCGCGTAAATAAAAGAAATAATTACGAATTTGTATGGTTAGAGTGGCTTGCATAAACCTTCATGCATATTCTTTTGAAATAGAAAAATACTAATCATTTGCGATTTTTTTTTTTCTTAGTATTTTGTGTACGAATGTTTTTGTATATATATAATGATTTGTTTTTGTTTTTATGTTTTTATACAGATTTGTAGATATAATAATCGTAAATAAAATAATTACGAATCTGGTTATATAAACCCATAAATCTTCATGCATATTCTTTCATTAAAATAGAAATTATTTTTTCATCATTTTACGATTTTTTTTTCTTTATTATTTTTGTTTAAATATATTAATAACAATTTTGGTCATATCTGTTTTCACCTATTTAGAGAATCAATGTTTTTTAACTGCACCTCATGCGTTTTAATAAAATTACAATAAAATTATATGTTTAATTTGTTTAACTTTCAGCATATAGTATTCTGTAATGTTCAGTAATTTATTAGGTATATATAATATTGGGGAGACTTAAATTTAAACTGAGATTCTCATACTGATGGTTTTAAGATTGAAACTTTCACCAATATAAGCGACTGGGATGATGTCATTAACCCTACCTAAATGTGTTACTTCACTATAACATACTACTATTGTATATAAATTTACAAATCAGGATCACATCATCTGCATATTTTGTAGCAAAGTACGCGCTGAGAAACTTGAAAAAAAACCCCAATTAAGGTATACATATAATTGAAATAGTAATACTTTTTTTAATTGCAAACGCTGACAGACGACATTCGCGGCACCAGATGGAATGGGGTCACCAACATCAAAGGACATCAACCAATGCTGGTGTTTTCACCAATGCACGCTGCCCTGCGTGAGGACATAGGATGTTACGTCGTTTACCACTAAATTTCCTAGATACAGTGATCTTAACATACCATTTTTGCGTATACTCTGTAAATTATTAAGTTGTTAGTAGGTGAGGGCCATATTTTTTAAATATGGCATATTCAAAATGTAATAACAATATAACTCATAATTATAGTTTCATCATGTTTTCATAATTGTTCTTCTCTTCACAGTTTCGAAATATTTATTTTTATTAGTAATAATATAATTGTAGTTAAAACTGTCAGTAATAATTTGATAATTTTGACTTTACGTAAATAATATGTAATCGTAACATATAAATAAAAAGCCGCAGGATGTTACTCAATTTTTTTAACCTTCAACAACCACGCTTAAAAAAACCACTAACTATTTTAATAGTAAAACATATTACCGTCACATATAACCTCGCTATTGATAGGTTACATTAAAAACTATTTTGTTATCAAAGTTGCAACATGGTAGTCTTTTTCAAATATCCATCACAACTATGCGACTCAATCTCGTGCAAAGCAGGGTGGATTGACTTCCCCATTCGATGAATTGTTCTCATTTTCATTAAAAAAATGGGATTTCAATATTAAGTCAAAAATTTTATGACTATTATTATTTTAACAGTGGCCTAATTATATGTATATAAATCGCACTAGTTATTTGGTAGAAATAACATTTCGTAAATAAATTAGATTAATCACAAGGCACTAAATAATACTATAACAGACGTTATAATTTTAATCGTTACCTTTAAGCAAAGTTTTAGATCTATATAATTATCAAATTCAGGAAATGTAACATTACCTCCTAGTAAAACTCAAACAAGTTTAAATTCTTAATGAATTTCATGTGTATATGCACCGTAAGATTAGAGGTCGAACAGATTCAGCATCTGAAAGCAGCTTAATCTGGTGCAAGTTTTTCTGCCTTGCATATCTGCCTTTTAAGAAAAAATAGTTTTTTGCCAAAGTTCAAAATAAGCCTCGCGAAAGAGGAAATGCGGATGCGTTTGCGTAAAATACTAATATAATAAAAGAATAATCACACAATAAACTGATCATTTGTTGTTCGTCAAATGACTAACTGTCCTAATATTGCGTGAAAGATTTTAAAAGATGTGCATATTTTAGCGATATACGTGTTACTGACAATAAAATATTAATGGTCAATACTGTGCAGGCGTACATAAGGCCAAAATCAATCTTGTGAAACAAATCTTATGTTTTCGGTATGAAGACTGAAATTATGTCACTTCCACCATTCAAACCACAAGGTCATTTCTAACAGTGTTCAACCTCAACAAAATGTAGGTGCCGAGGGAGATAGGATATTCAATGACCCAATTTCTTTAACAAGGTGAAAACTTCTTATGGTATTACTAAAAGCCTTGATTACTTCCCTAAACATTATAGCAATAAATATAATGTTTACATGACAGAAAATTTAAAATTGGTAAATAGTGAAAATATTGATCAGACACCCTAGAAAAGTCAATATAAAAATCTAGAAAATTATTACTTTTAGCGGACACGGGCGGATGAGCTACTTAAAAAAAAAGCAATTTATTTCATGGTTAATTTAAAAAGAAAAACACTTAAAATATATATGAAATTTCATTAAGTCTAGCAGAGTAATATTATATTTTAATGTCTTGGCTCTTTGCCTTTATTTGCGGCCCCACTATTTAATATTTTAATAACTTCATAACATTTCTGCTGTGTATGTGATATTAATTTGTAACAAACTATACTTTATTAGGTTGTTTTATAAGCCATTCTACAAATTTCCACAAATTAAAATCTTACTTAGTATGAGTTCTTAGTACGTTTTATATTTTTGAATATACTTCGGATGTACTATTCCTTCTGCATATTATTTTTATATTGCAGCCAGCGGGTAAAAGTCCGGGGAACCGTCTTTTAACAGCTAATGATAATATTTAAAATATTCTAAATTTTACTATTTTGCATAGACTAGTTTCAACACTTTAAAATATCTTAATTTACCTCTTAAATATTTAATACATTGATTGTGATATATTATTGCCACCTGCCAGCAACGTAAAGCTTTCGTTTACACTTCACTCATAGTCACTATATAAAGCACTATATGCGAATTTAACCGAACTGATCTCAATTCCAGCAGAAATATCCAATAAACATTTGATGCCTTCAGATCAAATAATAACGCCACTATCTAAAGATACATTGGCAAAATGTTGAGAACTGCGGAAATTCCGAGAGATCATTTTTAGCATCCTGGTCTCTGGGCAACAAATTAGTAATGCTCAGCCAGGTTGATGATCTCGAGACTGGAATAGAAAAATCACATAGTGTCTGGCTTGCCGGGCAGAAATGAGAACTGCTTTGGTCAATTCTAAGGGTGTTGTTCAAACTAGGCCTTGACAATATCACCAAGTCATCCATTAAAGTGTGTGTCATAGACTAGGTTTCGCGAGTAATCAACAATCGACCAATCCTTGTCGGATTTGCGGTATACATGCAAGTCATCTATTGTGTGCAAATGTAATACGAAACTAAAGGACTCATCAATGTCTGTCAAGGTTCTCCTTATCACCCCAGGAACCAATCAATATTCTCAAATCCACGGCAGCACTTTGGTATGCGGTCAGTTTTGGACCTTCTGAATGGATGGTATAATGAATACAGATGCCGCCACCAGTAGAATTTTAAGGAGGATGAACTGGCCAAATTAATTAAAAGTTTCCCAAGTCTTTGGAAAAAGGTTGCTGATAAACTTCACTGCTAAGAATAACTTTTTATACTATTTTATACCCACGTAATTTATCTCTTTTTGTGCATATTCTTATTTCGAGTTGGCTCAAACCCGCATCTCTTATCATCGCATGTTCCCTTCCTGGATTTATCTTGGTACATGGCACGACGAACTGGAAAGGGAGGATGAGAATTTACGATATATGTGATCTTTCGTATAGAGTACTTACACTCCTCTTCCTGATTCAGCAACTGCTGAATATCTTTTTCTAAAATTTCTGTACAAGTGCAAGATAATTTAAGTTGTAATTTACTGTCACTAATGTTAATTTACTTCACTGACTGAATCAGTTCTTGAATCTTTGGGTTCAGTACGTCAATCACGTCGTATGGAGTTTAGCACCAATCTTCTTTTATAATTCTTCCCCGTGCCTTACCAAATTCCAAGTTATCAAGTCGTATTTGTTTTCATGTTTTTCCTCCGCTACACACCGTAGCAACCTCTCCTAATGAAGACTTTGATTGGCCAATATAATACTGACATCAATCTTCCAAGTCTCCTCTCATGGCCAATATCCTGCTCCAAGTTTCTCCTCATGACCTTATTTTCCTTTCTTGTCA
This sequence comes from Lamproptera curius, assembly GCA_029286875.1. Classification (NCBI taxonomy): domain Eukaryota; kingdom Metazoa; phylum Arthropoda; class Insecta; order Lepidoptera; family Papilionidae; genus Lamproptera; species Lamproptera curius. The sequence goes on from JAGSMT010000493.1 coordinate 27,162, forward strand.
TTAAACCTCCTAAGACCAAGCCTAAAATTTACTGCATTCGTTTTTTTTCAAAGGGTTAATGTTAAAGAACTCTGTCGGGATGCGGAAAGAATCAGCTGTGAGAGTTTTGGTGACTGCGAGAAACTGTTTGATGTAAAATCGATATGCTCAATGACGCAGTTGCCAAACTTTATGTCAAGCCTCCCATGAAAGAAAGTAAACACCGACATCCTCCAGCGCCGCATGGTTAACGAAGGTATACGGATGAAAGCACGAAACATCCGAGACCATGCATTTCGAAAATTCAAACAAAATCGCTGTAACAGAGAATTGGGCCCTATACAAATTAGCAAGAATCGGTGTAATCCAGATGGTACGTAACGCTAAACGCCGACATATCCTTGATAATGTATTTCTAACTCATGTTTTGCCGATATCTGGGTTCGCCGGAACTTTGGAGTAACCGTCACTATCAAACCATTAAGTTCAATCTCTCTCGATGATTTTAGTAATGCTCATTTATCCAACCCTTCTTTTATTTGGATCCTTGTACTACTTCCGATACTATTTCTTATTTAAATGGATTTACCCAAATATGCTTTCATTTTACATCAAGCCAGTATCTTTTCAAAGAAGAAACAAAAAAATCGATCATATCAATCAAGTCAAATGCAATGAGATATGCGATAACATAGGACTTCGTATGATTTTGTGTCTTAGAGCAATTACTTCAATTACCCGCATCATCAATTTTCAATCACTGGCGGATCTTTCCCCAAATTGTAACAAAGGCTTGCATTCGTGCTCTTCAGTATTCCCGAATCGCTTCTTTACCATCCCATTATCGACCTATTTCAATACTCCCTTTTCTTTCAAAGGGTATCGAGTCTTGTGTTCTGAGCAGTTCTCCAACTTCGTGTTATGTAACAATTCAATTATTCCGTTTCAATCTGGTTTTCGACGGGACACAGTACCACCATCGCCGTTCTCAAGTGACTGGCGATATTCCGAGCTACCATGGAAAATACCAAGGTACAGTTTTTTGGTATTAATAGAAGAGTTTTCCAATGCCTTCGATGTCGTCAGTCATGACATCCTTTTGTAATCCTTTCCCATATAACAACTGTTCTCGGTTGAAACTTACTGTTTTGGTTTTGCATCTTATCTTTGAGGACCTTAACAAACTGTTTTGCTAATGGTGTTTTTTCAAGCTGGCTTGAGTCTCGCTGATAGCGTGCCTCAAGACTGATGCTCTTTCTCTCTATTCTATTTTCTGTTTTATTAATTTTCTTTTCACGCTTCGATGTTAGTATGTCTCTACCGATGATCTGCAATTGTACTTTCGCGATACTGAACAAAATAAATGAAATAGTGAATAAGTTCAAACGACATCCTTGATTACCAGCAAAATGTGGTCTTTAAAGTTTGGTATAATATTAAACCGTTAAAGTGTCCAGGCGATTGTTGGAAAGCCATCGTTTCTTGAAATAAATTGGATCTACAGCCTTCCACTAATCAAGTTCAATAGTCACTGCCATGCACTGCTGCTTGATGTGTAAAGAACCTCGGGTTGATAATTGACTCCACATAGTTGAGACAACAAACACGTTTCCCAAAGTTTTAGGTGTTAACAGTCCCTGTATCCTTCAAAAACATGTTTCCTGTAACAATCAAAGAAATAAACCTCAATACAGTCCTTAATTTTCGCTGATCGACTATGATGACGATGTACACTTACACCTGAATACCAGATCAACTCCATAAACTTGACCAACTTTTAAAATAACTTTACATTTGATTTGTATTAATCTCCGGAAATATGATCACTTGTCATCGTATCGAACATAAATTAAATGACTACCTATTCCCACAACAACGAACTGTTATATCTTTATCTTTGTAATAATAATGCCGCATGAGCACATCAGCGACAATATGAATAAGCAGCAAAATGTGTGAGCAAAAGTCAGTTCAATATCAGCCCTCATGTGAGGTGCTCTGGTTCTTATAAAACTACTAAATGTACTAAGTCAATTAATTAAATACTGTTAGCATAATTCTAATTCTAAATATAAAACTTCCGCAGTAAACAATTTTCTTTTTTTTAAACTTGTGAACTACAATAAGCCGTATAACATTGGTGGCAGCGTAAAGGGATTTCGCTCGTCGTTTTTATAAAGGAGTGTCGTAGTGCTTTGAAATTAGCACAAAATTTTCGAAACTAAGAAAGAGAATCGAGAGGTGGTATTTAACTATCACCACAGCCTGCAAAGTCCTAAAAGACTTTGCTCTTGTCTCCACGTCGGCTGGGGAGGCAGGACCTCACATTCATCATCCGCCTCCTTTTGATCATCTCGCTTCCTGCAAGGTAGAAAACGACTGTTCTGAGAATCACCATGGGTCAAATTATTTCCTGTCAAGCCCAACTTTTCTATACCAAATGCGTGTGTGCACAGAACATTTGTACTTCATATAATTGCACATCGAAGTTTATACTTCTTGTACTTTCTAAAATCACCCGTGAGTCGTCAGAAGTATGATGTTCTTATCTAATTAATTTCTTGAGAAACAGTAACATCGTGTGTCTCAACCGTCGTACTGTGCCTCTTTATTCAGGGTTATTTTATTGGCGTTATAACCTTGATTTGTGACATAATTCGACCCTAACTGTTGTAATTTGTTAAAGTACATTGTATGTCGAAAACACAAGACGTAAAGGAAAATACTAGTACAAAGAAATGCCAGAAATCGATTTAAATGTGTTAATTAATTTATTGGAACCTTGACGGTTCACGAGAAGAGATGCTACATTTTAAATAATTGCCGCAATACTTCTAACTTGCATCTACTTCCCAAGTAGATATCTTCTAAAATATAACCCTTGGTGAAAGCAGAAACGTGCTATTAAAGAGTTTTCAAAATGTGGGCTTTAATTGGAAGGTGCAAAACACCAATTGGTGACTTCCTAAAACACTATGCATATCTTCTCTCAGATCTTCAGAAATGCAAACAGGTCGTAATAAGATCACGTCAGTCAATTTCATAAGTTGAATCTTGCCTCCTTGGAAACTCTTGGCTAAGTATGTTATCCCCACAAAAAGAAGGACATCTGGTAGAGTAGCCCTTCTCCCAGATTTAGCTTCAGACATTTTATGATGGGTCTTCAACCACCAGTTGTCAACAGTTGTTAAGGTGCTTAAGACCCAAGCAGATTTAAATAAACAATCCAACTTCGCTTCTTCTGAGGAAAAACTATTTCCAAGCTTCCGCAAAGACGAAACATGTCACTTCCTCAAAATCCTAATTTTCAAAATCAACAGCGCCAGTTCAACCATGACGTATTAAATATACAAGCGGACCAAATTCAAAATGCTCCTACTTACCGAGATATTGGCAAAAACATAGGTCACGATAGAAACTGCAGAAAGGAAGCTTACAATCATAACAAAAGGTCTAATTTTGCCCAAAACCAACAAAATACAAACCGGCAACCTTGGAATGTTCCCACAACGCCCAAATCTGCCTACCCTTACACTGGGTCAGTTCAACTAATGTAAAGCTCTGGTCTTAATGATTTTAATTTAAACGACCAGCTTTTCCCAGCCAATATCGTGCGGGAAAACTAAACAAAATCGATACGACTCGATCTATAACACAGTCTCATACAAAATCTTCGCAATGTACTGCCGAATCTCCTGTATCAAGTCCATTACCAAACAGGGTAGCCAATTTAAACTCACAATGGCCCTATCAACTGTATCTGATTCTTGTGATGACATATTACCAATACGCTTTATTTATTCATTTCACCATCAGGCAGTCTATATTGTGAGCGACGACAACTACCTAAATCAAAGAAATATGAGTCTACGGATTACTAAATCAAAAGAAATACTAATTCTACTGGTTCTACAAATCCAAAGAAAATGCTAATTCTACTAGTTTAAATCCCAAAGAAAATGCTATTTTCTACTGGTTCTACTAAATTGAAAGAAAATGCCAATTCTACTGGTTCTTCGTCAAAGAAAATACTAGTCTACTAGTTCTACTAAATCAGATAAAACCGACCTACTAGTTACTCACTAAATCCGAATACTTGTGCACCTGGAAAATACCGAACTTGTTGCTAAAATCATGCTCCCACATATTTCAGCTCCTGAAACGAAGGAAACATATTAGAACTTATAATATTACATAAGTCAATAATACTTGCCTTTGATAGGTCAAATAATCATCTCTTCCAAGCCTTTGGAACTTCTTTGTGACAGTGCTGCATCAATCAGTCTATTAGAAATGAGCGCCATTGACAATGCCCAAAAGTAGTGAAACATAAAATAAGTTTCAGTGGCATTGGAACACCGGACATCGTGATACTCTCTGGACATATATCGATGGATTTGATTTATTGAACCATGTTTCATCATCCCCAGTGCTTTCCCTTGCGATGGCATAATTGGTAATGATTTTCTTTCAAATACAATTATAGATAAACTGCAAAAACATACTCAGAGTCGACATTACTTAATATCAAATTCACTGAACCGCCGTATTGACAATACCCTCGGATAAACAATAATTGATGCATGTCCAGCCCCGATATCAATGAGCTCCATTCTGGTCAGGATCAATAGAGATCTCTTCTAGTATAGTACACATTAAATTAAAAATTTGGTAGAAATTAAAACCGAACTCAGAATAACCTTTTCAGTCTCGTGAACACCTCCTGATTCTCCAATACATATTGATCCTAAATTAAGAATTTAATCCACACCCTTGAATAAAAATTATTGTGCGTAAAGGTCCTTGCACGTATATTCGACGATCATGATAATACCTTCGATCGGACAGGAGAGTCTTGAATCTTTGCCGAGTCTACTCACACTGAATGCTGAGAAATAATGCATGCCTCTGTTCTACATATTCACAACATTTTCATGCTAATGATAAATTGGCTATTTAAATGCCTTCAACATGAGAGATCTTCTTCCTCCGTGTGATATTTAAAATCATTACAGATTCCTGAAATACACAAGCTTAGGTGATCACAGATAAACAAAATGCTTGACGATGGAATCATAAACCAATCTACATCCCATAGTCATCTATGGTTATGCCAAAAGAATAGTGCATCCGGTCAACGAAAATAGCTTTTATCGTCATTGGCTATACCGCAAACTAACCCGATATTACCATTGGTGATTCTTATCAATCTAATATTTCTGAAATTCTAGATCAACTTGGAAAATACCAAATTACTTTAGTACCTTAGATTTAGCTTCCGGTTTCATCAAGATCAAAATTCCAAGAACAAGATGTATAAATCCAGCATTTGTTCCACGAGCCACTTCAGGTCCTGGGAATGCCATTCGGCCCTTAAAATGCCCCAACCACTAGAGACTAATGAACTCCTTACTCCTCAGGTCTACAAAGGCATTCAGCGCTGTGTGTCCGTGTCGTTATATATTCCTATGATTTAGATATTCACATAACTTATCAGCGTCTTCGACAGACTCAGAACTTTCAACAAATTACAACCAGATAAAGTGCAGGAATTTCACTCCGTAAGGAAGTATCATATCTCAGATACATATTATAACGGATCAAGGGTGAAAACCGAATCCAGATAGACTAAGACGTCAATTTCCCAACTCCTAAATGTCCAAAAGACATCAAATCCTTTCTGGGTCTAGTGTCGTATTACCGGCCTTTATTCCAAATCTATCAAAATTGCTGACCTCTAACCCATCTCCTTAAAAGATTCAATTGGAATAACGATAACAACTCATTTAGATCATAAAAAAATAAACTAGTCTAAACTTAATCCTCGCATATACGTTTGTTCACGCAACCTTTCCTTCTAACTTGCGATGGCACAAACTGCGCAATATCCGCTATACCAGGGTCTATGAAACGACCGCTACTTGTATGCATCACGAACACTAAGCGAAGCCGAAAGTAGTATAGCGTTACACACCGAAAAGAATGTTTATGCATTATATTTGGAACGAAAACTTTCAGCCATGTTATGGCAAAAAATTCAGCATCGTACTGACCACCGGCCCCATGGAAAATGGCTATTCAATTGTAAAGAGCCCCGGTTCCAAATTAGTTATAGATGGAGACTTTGAAACTCGGTTGACTATGATGTTATCAAAAAGAGCCAAATAAATAACCAATGCTGACACTTTGTCACGATATCCAGTCAATCCAATTGTTCAAGATAATCCCACAACCTTCTACGTCAGGTTTGTCTAATGATAACCCTCTCAAGATGAAATTATCCCTTTGGAGTGGTGATCTAATAGACCTTGATTTTGGGTATTGATACTCCTCCTTGAACAAAATGCAGATTTTAGTCCACTTGTAATCCTCCAACTCCAATGAATCCCCCTTCTCCTCAGCTCTCCTCCTTCCTTGAATCCTGTTCCGTCTCTGAAATCCTCCCGCCATTAAATACTTCATCTCAAACAGCAGAAACATATTGACGACACACCCTCCAACTCTGATAAAGAATACTCTGATTTTCCTAAAATCTTTTACATCAAAATGAGACCTACAACACACATACATAAGGAACATAACGAAATATGCCAGCAAAATAAGAACCATTTACATTCCTGTGTCTGCCAGCTATGACAGATCGAATCCCTACATCCGGGCATCATATCAGCATCAGATGAGCCTAATAACGATGTTGGCTGAACTTCATTTAACACTAAAACAAAGGAAAACTTACTATCTGCTTTTGACAAAAGTGTACTACTTCGATACGGTACTATCCTGACATTTTAAAACACTTAAATCGATCGAAGTGATTTAGTACTGCAAGGTGATATTAATGAAGTACTATGTCGATTTCAGAAATCCGTTTGAAACAAAGTCTTTCATTAAAATATGCAGCATGCTCAGCAACACCTATTTAACAACATAATATAACTATCAACATTCATCTGACGCAATTATATATACCCTATTTCAACTGAAGTAGCAAAAAATATTAAGAGAAAATCACGACATTTATCGCGCCGGACATGTGGGTTCAAATAGAATGTGATGGGATTAAGAACACTATTGGAAAACGCGTTTCGAAATAGAAGAATACGTAAAATTACCAAAAATATATCGGTCAAATAAAGCTCTTACTTAATTAAATGAAACCCCATGCAGATCACTACCACTAACTCGCCCTTTGAAAGAATTAAGTCTCGATATTGTCGGCCCTCTGCGAAGCTGGACAAAAATTAAAGACACCGCGCTCTTCAAGATGACCTCGCAAATTTTCCATGCGCCCTATTTCCGGAGTGTTATAACAGAAAAAGAATCTTGTGGGCCAGCGTTCAACCGCCAACTCTCTTCTGGTATTCCAAATCTATACTTACAGACCAGGGACAATTTCATGAGTTATTCAAAAAAAACTTTGAATTCCTAAAATAAAACAAATTTGGTCCTCTTACCACCCCAAACTCGGGTGCTCTCCGAAGCCTCAACCTTAAGGAATGCCAAAATCCTACGTAGGGTGGTCAATCTAATTGCTTCCGTTCGTCTATACTGCTTCTCACCCTATAACAAAATTACATCCTACTACGCGTTTACCCCTTATGAACTAGTTTTGGACATAAACCTTTATCCCGATTCAATTTTGAACTACGCTCGACATCACTTACCTAGTACATCAAAATACTTCTATGTCGCCTTAATGTAGAGAGAAAGCATTGCAAAATATCAAGGTTCACAAGAAAAGTCAAAGACTTATTACGATAAACATAGCCACTCTGTGAGTATAAAGCTGGCACAGGCACGTTTATTTAAAATCATCTAAAGGCTTCGAGAAGCCCTCTCTCTATATGGAAGGGACCTATAAAATTATAAAGAGTAAATACAAATAATACTCCTGACTCTCATATTAATCGAATCATATTAACCATCACTTCGACCAGTCAAACATACCAAAATCTAAATGATTAAATATTTGTGTAACAAATAAAAAAAAAAATTATTATATTTTATATTCTAGCTACTAACTAATTCCATATATTATTTTATATAAATCTTTTTTTATACAAATCAAATTAGACTAGTAATTATGATTCCCAGAATCATCGTCGTTCATTGTAACGCCGTCTTAACAACTGATAACAACCGCTGTAAGTGCATCACCAAAGCCTGGTATACTATTCGACTCTGTTGCTTTTAAGATGATTGTTATTGAATTCCGTCGTTATTCCGATAAGATGTGTCTCCATATAAAACCTATATTCAGAACATCAGCGGCGTCTTTAACACCTATCGATTTCAATGCCGTGAAAATAAAAAAGAAATAGATTATTCCATGTGTCAAACATGTTACAACCCACTCAGATTCATTATACAAAGACATTTTCACGCGATTTTGATTCTATTTCACACATAATTATCAATAGTGTCTAAACGATCAGCATGGTTTGCCGGTGTAGGTACTTGTTTTTAGAAAACATATATTTTGGCACCATGGACGAAGATGATGCAGTTAATTATAATAAAGCCATTCAGAATCTGGCCCCAACAACCAGAAATACTATGTACGAAAAAATATAATTGTATCTCAAGTAGCTATATCTAATATTAATCAATCCTTACATGATATAAATATTAATGAGGCTAAACTAAACAATGCTATTCACCAAATGTCTAATAGAAATTAATAATATTGTATCACAAATAATAAAAGTAATAATGTTTCCTAACATTTTTGTACTCAACCTCTTAGCTCTTTCTTTTAAAATAGAACATACTAAATTCCATGTTGTTTATGAAATCAATGTACTACATCGTCTATATTATTCCCTAATCAATTATATAAAGTTTAGATCTTATAAGGCTCTATCAAAATGATTGGAATAATCTAATAGTTTCCTAATACTAAGTGTATTGTATTTTATGTGTAAGTATTTTTAATTTTCTATGTTTGTAAAAGAATGAAGCACCTCAAAGATTATGCAAGTGTCATTAATTATTAATAAAGAGAAATTCTGACAGAAATGGAGTAGCTGGCCGTTTACATTATAGGTTCAAACTGTTAGCTTATTATTTGTCGTTTCCTCTTAAAGAGTTGTTATATCTTTATCTTTGTATGACAATAATGCCGCCCTTTAGACGCATCAGCATTTAATGCAGACAAGCAATAAAATATTAATAATTAAAAGTCAGTTCAATCTCAGCAGCCCTCATGGCAGAGATTGCTCGTTCTTACTCAAAACTACTAAATCTTCAGCACTAAGTCAATTAATTAAATACTATTGTAATTCTAATTCTAAACCATAAAACCATATTAAATAATTTCTTTTTTTTAAAACATGAACTACAGTAAGCCGTATATATTAACAGAACGCTGAGGGCTCTCACTGCACTCAAGAAATACTCAGCTTCGTCGCCATTTATATATACGTCCCTTTTCCAATATCTCAGTGAAACTGGCATTCAAAGATCTTCGTTCGTCAAATGTAATCTTCTCTTAGGTCCCACTCACCGTACTGATTTTGTTTACCGAATCTTTCATATTCAATCTATTCTTCTGTGGAATGGGCTGCCTCTTGCGATCAGAATCAAAGAATCTTTCTATAGAAATTGCATTAAATTAAAATTGCAAAGAAAGCGAACCGTCAACATTTCAGTCTGAACACCTCTGATTCTCCAATACATATTGATCCTAAATTAAATTGAAATCACAATTTGAATAAAATTAATATGGTAATCTTTACTTATATTCAAACGATCATGATAATACCTTGAATCGGACAGGGAGAGTCTTGAATCTTAGTAGTCTCCACCTGAATGCTGAAGAAACTAATGCTATATGACCTCTGTTCTACTATTGACGTTTCATCTTCCCAATGATAAATTGACTAACACTAATGCCTTACAACATGAGATCACTACATCTTCCTCCATGCCAATCAACTACAAAATCATGCAGATTCCTGAAATACACAAACAGGAGGTACAGTCACAGATAAACAAAATGGACGATGGAATCATCAAACCGTCTACATCCCATGGTCATCTCCTATATGGATTGTGCCAAAAAGACCGATGCATCCGGTCAACGAAATGCGCATAGTCATTGACTACCGCAAACTGAACGATATTACCATTGGTGATTCTTATCCAATCCCTAATATTCTGAAATTCTAGATCAGCAAATGCAAGTACTTTAGTACTTAGATTTAGCTTCCGGTTTTCATCAGATCAAAATTATCAATTTGACGGAGCTGGAAGAAGAGGTAAACAGGCTGTTGGGATATTATATTATCAAAGTCCGAAGAGAGAGAAGGTCGATAATTCTTGAATCAGCAAACAGTTTTACCACCAGGAGGATGAAAAGGTATTCCAAGGCGGTGGTTTTTTGTCTTCTCTCATAAATATCATTATTGAAATCGAAGGAAAGGTCATACAGGTATATGCACCGACATTGACTACACTCAACGTGGAAATTTGTAAGGATATCTAAGAACCATACATTCCTCAAAATAAAATACATGGTGTTGATTGGAAATTTAATGCAAATCTAAGCAAAGGAAAGACAGTGAGCTGGGGTGGCAATTTTAGAGTAGCAACGGAACCTAGGGGTAACAGCTGACTTTATGAAAAGGAAAGGACTGTATGATGAACTCTCTTTGAAAAGCAGTCCCACTGAAAGTGGACCTGGATAAGCCCGAAGCTCGTAAAAATGAGATTGTCTTTATCTTGACGACCAAATGCCAAGTATTAATTATGTCTTTGTGATTACAAGGACAAAACAGCAAAACACCGACTGGTAAGGGCATTGAATCTTAACGTTAGGCCGACAAGGTCTCGTCTGTTAAAGTCCACGTTTTCGTCCATCTCTCATTCCAAAACGCTTTCCGAAAATTGCAAAAATTGGACGCTCGTTAAGCTCTGAAATTGTCCTTCTTGGGTTCTGGGTTTATAAGAACCCAAAACCCTCCGGATCAAGACAGAAAGATGCAAAAGTCTCTTTGTTTCAATTAAACATCCGTTTAAACAAGCAAAGAATGGATTATGACGAAGACTTGAATCTTTCCTCATCGGTGATCTTTATCAGGCAAATCAGTTCCTAAATTGAAGACCGGGCTGTCTTTCCAATAGACTAAATGTTTGGTATTAAAGATTCTATGGACAGCTGTCATCATCGTCGGCCCCTGAAGCGGTAACGACAACCCTCACCTTTCCGAAGATATCCGGGAAGGGTGTCGTTAATTCAAACACAATTATTCTTTCAATCAAATTTAATATTCGGTTTAAAACAAAATTCGTAATTCAAATTTGAATAATTAAAAATTTGGAATATCGATAAAATAAAAACATATAAAATGGTGGGCCAGTGATTATTAACATTTAAAAAATTGAAAAAACTATAAATTATTTAAAAAAATTTTACCTTAGGACCCAAAGTGGACGAATTTACTTTTTAAAAAAATATCAGTTAAATGACGCTCCCCTTCTTCTAAACGAACGAAATTCAATACTCTTTCAAAAACCTGAGTTCGCATCTTTTCTAATTTTCTTTTAATTCAAACGTGTCCCTTTGGATTACACGATTTTAAAGATTCCCCAAAAAAGAAATCTCTTTGGGAAAATCAGAACCTTGGGGCCGGTATCCCTTTCCCGAAATCATTTTCTGGAACATCTCTAACGCCCGGGACTCATTAGAAGTGTGAAGTGGCTCCGTCTTGAAACCACTTCTCCATTGGAATACCCGGGCAGGGGACAAACATCTAACATTTTCCTATAGTAGAGTTGCGTGATCTGGCCTAAAAATCTCAAAATAAGGACCAAGATTCCTTTGATGTTGCAATCGCCCAGGGAGTGCAGGGCGTTATTTTTGGTTTTCCTTTCCAATACCAGTTTTTTTTTAACTGCCCGTTGGGTGAAGTGGCTTTGAAAAAGATATTGTCGAAGTTATAACGCTCTAACTTGTTTCTATAAAGTTTCGTAAATTAAAATCTTGGGTTTTAACTTCTTTCAACTGTATCTTGTAGAGTAATTTCAAATCGTTTCAAACAGCGTAAGGATGTGCTATATTCACTAATTCAGCTGAACGTTTCGCGTCGAATAAATCAGGATTTTGTGCAATGAGCGAAACTCTGAGCACTTCTCTCCTCTACCAGCACTTGCACCTTTTGCTTAAGTGTCGTCCGTCTTTCAACCTTAACCTTTCTTTATTAAAACTGTCTCGGACATATTTAAGTCGTTGGTGTACTCACAACAAGCGCCTTAAATAATAGGCAACCATTGTTTATAAAACTGCTTAACGCAAAAAGCGCGCTGCGAGAACCGATCCATGGCGACCCAATTTCCAGAAACGAGCTAGCCTTTGACCTCCTCGCCCCCCCGCGGTTTGTGAAATCAATTTAAATAAACACATAATGCGCCATATTTCTATTTATCGGAAATTTTTGATATTGGTTGAGTATTTCCACCTACTTTTCAAATTCTGTTGATATTATTTTAATCTTTCCACCATGCTGGCTCAATGTTTGTTCTAATGTTACTTACATAAATGTTGTAATTTTAATTTAACATTTCGTTTAGTAATTAATTTTTAAACAATGAAAAAGTTTTAATTTAACATCTTCGGTAAACAACAAATTGTTAGGATTTATAATATGGTTGTGCTGTTTAAGTGATTTTGGTTACTAGTTCAAAACCCGGCCCTACCGCCTGTTCAATTCAAAGTACTTTTTGATTTTAAACAAGCCTTATTCGTTTTACGGTAAGGCCCATCACTAAAACAAACACTTCTCCAATCATAAGACTTCACTTTCAGTCAATTTCAGGACAGTCTCTTTTCATTATTTATATCAAATATACAATCTAATTATTTAACCAGCTGAACTGCGTCAACATGATGTTTAACTTACTTTCTAACAGATTATCATTTTTTGTCAAATTCTAAATTTAATTGGTTTGTCTGAATATTTTAGTATTGGCCAAAATTTAAATTTTATCTTCCACCACTGTCAGCCTGTGATAGTCTTTTGCTGAACATAAACCTACCCTCATGCTCGCCTTCCCTATTACTTTGGTTTTTGGACTGTCTCCCACCACGATAGTCCAACGCTGTTATACGCTGTTTATAGCCTCTAATATGTTTTTATTAACCTAAATGCTACTCAATAGCGTTTTTAATTGATATGAAATGGATTTTTCAAATCTAGTTAATTGTAAAACTATGGTTACCACACTGTATTTTGGAATTAAAATTAATTATTTATGTTTTAACTGCATTGGCAAAAGTTTAACGCAGATAAAACTTAGTATTTCGTTACAATTTTTTTTAAATGCATAAAATATTTGATAAAAATCAGTTCTTTATAAACGCATTAGCTTATTTTAAATCAGGAGATAATTATAATCAATTTATTTTAAGTATTTATATTGATATCAAATTTAGCCTAAATTAATATGTTTTTTTTAATGCTTTAAAGCAGATCTTGGATAAAAATTCAGTCAAAAATCCTTTTAAAAAATTATATGATCTCTTGTGAGATCGGCAAGTTCATAAGTCAATACATGGATATATGGTTTCGTAAGGCAATTCTTCTATAACGGAACTTGTTGCTCCCTACGCCTCTGATTTTGTCAATTGTTAAATGATAGTTATTAGCTTTCCATTGGTCCCCATTTTTTTTAATAATTTTGTGATAAGTAATTCAAGGTACTTGAAAAATAAAAAAGTCCGGAAATCGACCTCGTGATCAAATTAAAAGGCTTCCAAACTTAAAATTAAACATAAAATATGTTTTAATAATTTTCTACTTAATTTGGTTAACATAAGTCCCCGATAATCATCATGTTAGAGAATAACCACAAACACATTCAAAGCTCATTTAACATTATACAGTTTAGTTCCATGAGTTTTCATTACAAGGACTAATTTGATGTACATAAAACGTGCCATAGACGACATTTTGATGAAATATATACCTTAAAAGTTATCACAGATTTAAAATGCGGTGACAGAAGTCGATTATTATTTTTGTATTTTAATGAAAATCTTAAATTCCTAGCTATAATAAATTTATTTTTAATATTGGACATTGGAGCAGCCACTTTGTTCCCGAAACTTTGTACGACCTTATGCTTTACATGATCCTTAAATAGGAGGTAATTTGCTGAAGACCCTCCTTTGCCCAACATGACTGGCGTTTAATTGAACAAGACTTTTCACTGCACCGTAAGTTTTAACCAACTCTGTTTTACCTCTATCCACTTAACAAAAATGAAAAGTAACTTTTGGAACAATGTAATTATTTAAACAGTTCCTATTAAAAGTTAACTCAACTTTCTTTATACTTTGTATTTTTTTAATACGCTGTGTTGTTTCGACACACTTTGGGACACTAAAGTTACTTAGAAATTTTCATTACTACTGTTCCTTTCTACCGCCATGTATGTGTCATTCAATCGTTTATTTAATAATTATTAAAAGTAAAAGGTATTTTTTTATAAATTATTCAACATTAAGTCTGAGCGAGACATAACGCTATCCTTATCCTTTAATTGACCTCGGATAAGTTGGAAACTAGCAAGTAACTATACATATCGTGCGTGAGTTTAGCAGTACGTATAGTATTATACATAAAAATATTGTAATAAAATTATTACACCAGTCAAGAAAGAATAGAATGATGTTAAGTTAAATCCTTGAAAAAATCTTTTACAAGAGTTACAGATTTTATTAGGCGTAACTTTGGCCGTTTGTCTGCAACTAACGCTGGCTGTCAGAAGATAACCCTCGTATTCAATTTCACGGGTAGTTTGCAACACTTTTTTTTTCCTTTCAACAAGAATTTTTAGGCAAAATGAAATATGAGTTGAAAACCAATATTTTCTAAAGAAAAAACAAAGTATGATATATAAGCGGAGAAATATTATATTCTTAAAAGAATAAAAAAGCTTTATTATTTATTCCTTAATAAATATGACAAAGCTTTATGACAATTGCTGCTAAAATGTGTGATATCCTCTTTTAACTCACGCTCTGTAGTTCATCAATTGTTGTCCTCTTAAAAAATGTTTAACCTTACTCTGGTTTTGTTTACAGTTCAATAGCATAAAATACTAACATATTTTTTTTTTTACATAAAGATCTCATTTTGATCAATCATTTAAACAAAACCACCATTTGCAATATGTATTCTTTTACAATTTTTGTAAAAAAAACAGGAAAAACTAGAAAAAAATATATTACAATTTATATTCTTAAAAAAGACTTTAAACAAAAAAGAAAAATTAATAAATAATGTAAAATTGGGTAAGAATATCAAAATCCACTATAAAAATTTTTTTAAAGGGTATTTAATTAAAAAATAAAAACTAACTACTAAAATCTCTTTAACAATAAAACCAAACCATTTGATTTTTAATTTTTAAACCGCCCAATAAAAATTCAATTAATATAACATTAACCCAAATTTAAAAATAAAAAAATTTTAATGAAATTAATCGATATCTTTACCTCATAGGAAACAATTTTAAAAGGCAAAGTATGAAAAAAATTTTATTTAACTAAAAGGGTACCCGAAAACCGATTTCCCAAAAGCATACCTGGAAATAAAACCCCCGTGAGCAAAAACCTTTTCTAAAATTATGTAAATAACCAAAATGTAATTTTTGGGTGGTCCTTTAAAAAATTTTTTTACCTAAAAATAACAACTTTCCACTTGTTAAAAATTTCCAAAAACAGTTATTTTGCGCCTTTTTACCCAAAGAAAGTTAAGAACCATGGGAATATTTCTGAATAAAAATAAATCACCACTTTATTTAAACCAACCCCATTCCCTGATTTGACGACCTTAATCTCAAAAAGTACCAATTTTAAAATATTGTATGACAAAATTAAAACATTAAACCAAAAAATTGGTTTATTTTAAATCTATTTTTTTTTACTTTTGACAATTAAAGAAAAGGCTAATCCTTTTGGGCATTTTTACACCAAACTTTAGGGTGGTGCGAGAAAAGGGGCAAAAATTAAAAAAAACCCAAAATAAAAATTAGGAAAATGAAAAGATTAAATTTAATAAAACCAAAGGTTATTCAAAACAAGATAAAAAATACCGCATCCCCGTTATTATGGATGGGAAAAAATGAAACTCAATAAATAATAATTTCGCGAAAATCTTTTATTGGTATTTATAATAATTTAATAAAAAAAATACAGTCCTGCCCGAAAAGAATATGTCACAAACTTTTTGTGGAAAATTAAATTTTTGGAAAACCCAGTTTTCAAAATTAAAATATATTTGTAATTTGAGAAGTTGCAAATATAAAACAAGTGTTATTTCATTTGGGAAATTGTCTTCGGTTTTTTCCTTCTTACCATTCGGTCGGAAATTAAATCGACCTTGGGCAAAAGAAAGGTTAATTGCCTATTCAATTACTTTGTCATTGCTATAAACACAAAAATTTTAACGAATTGACTAGGGCCATTAAACGTTTTTTTTTAACAAATAAAAAAAGATCTGAAACCCGAGTTCACCCCGTTTATAAAAGTTTTAAAAAACTTATTTGTGGAATTTAAAATTAATGATTTGGAATTACTCCAAAAGTGTGGGAAGAAGTCGATTAAATCTTCGAAATTTTTTGGAGTCCTCCTGGGCAAAAGTTTTTACCTCTGGTTAATTTTAAACACAGAGGAAAACAAAAACAAAAATTGGAAGTGTCCTGATTGTAATAAAAAATGTTGTTTTCAAAGAAGGAAAGAGTGTAACTCCTATCAAGTCTGTAGTACGGCACAGACGATCCAAAATATAACAAGGGCCCGAAAGGGCACTTGCTCCCCACAAAGGTTGTTTCCTTGTGAACTGAATTTACAGTTAAACATACGAGCACTGAATGGTTGTTCGATTTAAGACAAAAAATTAACGCATTTAGAATCAACAAATTTTGCCATGTATGATGCCTTGTGAAAAAAAAGTTTCTCGGATGAAAAAAAAAATATTTCTTCTCAAAACTGTTTGTCAATTAAAAAAGCAGAAGGTTACCAAAGGGCGACTGCTCAGTCAAACTAATTTTGCCTTGATCGGCAAAAACTTGGTTAATCTATTTTTTTGGGAGAGGTTTCTTCCCCTTGGAAAAGAAATCCGAACCAGTCAAAAAGTTAACGAACTCAAACCCTGGGACGTTGGGCAAAAACAGATAACTTTTTCCCCAAATTCTAAAATCAACAAAAAATAAAAAAAGTTTCAAAATACTTGGATATGGGATTGATCCCTGTGTTTGAACCTTCTCCTTAATAAACACCCCCACTAAAGAATAAAAGCTGGAAAAAAAATTTGTTTGGGTGGTTGGTCAATTTTCACAATGAAACAGGTGCACGTATTAAACACACATGGAAACATTAAAAATCTAGTTTGTTTTATTTTATTTTATTTTTATTTTCAAATTTAATTTTAAACTCTCAAATACAAAATTAAATATCTATTATCAAAATGTTGATGTTCGTGAAACCCAAAATATTAAAAAATTTTTGTTGGTTTCCTTCATAATTTTTCGAAACTCCAACAGCTCTACTACTCAATTATTCGATAATTACAAGATTGGGCGAGATCGACTCAGACATTTTTCGGAAAAAAGGAGGAGGGTTTTGTTGCGGTTAAACAACAATTGCCGAAGAAACTTGCAATAAAAGTGCGTGTGAAGATCTGTATTTCTTGGATAAATGCCCAAAGTACTGTCTTCATGGGGTTTTCTACCTCCACCAGTGTCATCATCAATGTCCCAATCATTTCGGGTAAAAGAATTATTGAAAATCCAGGGTTTTTTATAGGCGACTTTTTAAAAGATTGGTTAAAAGTTTCTGGGCAAAATAAAAGGTTTTGTTTCTAAAATTAACCAATTTTTGGACTTTGACCTTATCCCGACTAACCAAACCAAAAAAAAAATGAAAATCTTAACATCCTAGATCTATTTTATCAAATGCTCAATGTTAATTTCACAAAGCCGAATCCTCTCAAAGATAATAAAGTATCATCCACCCAAAATTTAAAACTTTAAAAAAAATTGGTAAACTGCGACAAAAAAATATGTTTACAAATATCAAAAAGCTGATTAAGAATATAAACAAAAGTTTTATTAAATAAACGGGGCATAATTAAATGAATTTATTCTGTTAATAACGTGGAGAAATTTTATGAATCATTTTGGGAAGGAAGTTTGTCCAAAAATAAGAAAAAATTTAGAAATTATATGGTATCCCAACACTAATCTTTTAATTTTACAAGAAAAAAGAAAAAATGTCAAAGGATAAAAATTTCGAATATCCGGATGAATATAGTAAACTTCGGACAAGGGAAAATATTGATTAATAAAAGTTATAAGATTATAAACAGAATTAAAAAATAAAGTGACAAAAAATTGGGTTTTTGGTTTATATAAGAAAAAGCGGATAAAATTTTCATACCAAAAGAGATGAGGTTGGGTGACAAACCCAGGAAAAAACTGTTTCCCGCTTTTTGCAACAATCGTCTAAATTTACCCTCTAGTGTCAATCTTATAATTAAATAATGAAAATCTTTGTTTTACGTTTAAATACCGAATAAAAGGCGGGATTAGAAAAACATCTTTAAAAAGTCCCAAAAAGGATGGGTTTTGAATATCCCCGTATTCTTAAAGCAGTGTGCTAAATCTAAAAAAAAGTTACAGACTTTTTTTGACAAAAGTAATCCTTTTCAAAACGTGAAATTTATTTTTAATCCGGTAACCTTGAAGTGGATAAATCATATCTGAAACCTACAATGAGGGTAGAAAGTTTTGCATCGATATTTCCATTCTTCGGGTTGAAGGTTTTATCTAGGTCCATATTGTTCCGTTTTAGATGATATTAAAAGATTATAGAAAACGATTACCTACTGTTGCGGATGACTTAAAACTTTTAGGCCTTTAAAGCAAGCCGGCTTTCCAAAAGCAAAATAAATTGTGTATGAATAAAATGAATTTAATTTTAATGAATGTTTCACATAAATTTTCCGAAAAGAAAACAATTCCCTACTGAATATTACATATCCCAACCATAGATTGGAAAGTAGATAGTATAAAAGTGGTTTTAATTCAATTTCCATTTAAACCTCTTTGATGGTAAACAAAAGATCCGTTCGAGACCCTCTTCTCTTTTCCTTCACCCTCTGATTTTCTTCAAAATCTTTTTTATTCAATCCATTCTTCTGTGGAACCTGGGAATCAGGATGGCAAAGACAATTCTCAATTTAAAAAAAAGTCCAAAAATACCTTTTGGATGAGGCGTCGATAAATTACTATTCTCGAAACTTTATAAGTATATATTTAATTTATAATTTGTATGTATTTTATGTATTTATTTTATAAATTATTTTTATATATTATTTTTTTATTTAATGATATGTTTTTTATTTATATAGTTATATATGTTTCCTTATTATTGAGTTTTTTAGTTGAAACTTTATTTTCTTTTTATTTTTTGTGCACCCACATTAAATTTTCTGAACCAAGGTTGGTGGTAGAAAATCCTAAAAGCATTAAGTGCCTTTTTTTCTTTAATTTGCAAATAAGTATAAATAAATAAAAAACCCTAAAAAACATGGGTCTACTAGAAAGTTTAAATCTCTTTAAAATCCTAAATTATTATTGATTTGCCAAACTTGACTTTGTTCTTTGTGTGGTATCCGTTTTATAAAATAATACAACCCAGAAAAATACAAAGAAAATGGTGTGGTTAATTCTTTGAAGAATGATTTTGCCATTACGAAAAAAAATATTTTAACAGCCCAACAAACGAAAAAGATGTAATGATCTTTTCCAAACTTTTTCTTAAACTGAATTGTCAGTCCTTCTGCTGGACATAAAATTAAACCCCAGAATAAGTGCACGACACACAATTCAAACCTTTTACAAAAAATTCCCAAAAATAAATACGGTAAAAACCCGCCTTTGGCCCAATCAGTACATCTTATAAACTTTATTCCATAAAAGGGTGATATCGATATCTTCGCTAAAATATTATCAACAAAAAAAATTTATAAATTTTACATAATTTAAAATCTTTAATTACTACTTTTTTTTATTAGGTTCTTTTCTTTTAAATGTCCTGTTTCATTTTTTTTTGTTTTAAATCGGTTTCTTTCTCTAAAAATATTTATAAGTTAATGTTGTGTTTCCTTTAATTTAAATATTTCATAACGAACGTTTTTTTTCCATTATTTGTAAAGACTTGGGTTTATTTTTGGGCCTTTTAAATAAATAAATAAATAATTAGTTACAGCTTATTTTAATTTACATAAGATATACTACTTCAAAATGAATTGATTTTTCTTTTCAATGTGTAAATTAATTTTAAAGCATTCAAGTGGTATAATATATATTTGACAAATAATATACTAAAGGAAAACAAGAAATTGTATTATAATTGGTTCTTTTAATTTCCCTATCTGTTTTTTAAATTAAATTAATAATAAATAAAACATTTTGAGTTTTAAAAGTTATAATAGGTACGTTTAAACAAATTCAAATTTTTTCCCATATCACTGTTCGTGTGTTTTACATCCACTTTGTTTGATTTATGATCAAACGTGTCCTGTAATTTTTAAATAATTAAAAAAAGAATTTTTTAAATTTCATCTCATTTCTCATCAACAGCCTGTTTGGTAAATGGACTAAGCAACTGCTAACAACCCATCCCACCATGGATAATCTTCTTTTTGGGGTGATCGGCCAAATTGTAAACCAACCTCCGTTTTAAACGGGTTGGGGATCTCTTTGGGTCAAAGTTTTAAATTTTAAATATATTTTATTACGAAGTCGGGAGAACTTTGGAAAATAAAGGTTGTCCCCTTTAGCAAACTTTAAAGATATATTAAAATCCACGTGATTGAAGAAATTTGGCTTCCTTTTATCCCCTATAGTTGGGGGCGTGCAAAACCGGAGGTCGGGTTTGAATCCTGAGGACTAACAAATTTTCATTTTGTTTTAGTTGGAAAGGGCAATCGGGGTCACCCTTTTGGAAGTAAGATGTCCAGGTCGGATGGGCATGTAAAGTCGTCCACCCCCAACCCGCATTGGACCAGGTGGTGGGATACGGTCAAAACCCCTATCCTTGGTTTTAGGGGGCTTTGCAAGTGGATCATTACGACTGTTAATGATGTATCAATTAAATTTGAATAATCATAAAAAATTTTAAACATCAAATCTAATTATTTCTATTCGCCGGAATATTTCATTATTAAATAAAAATTACTTTGGATTTTATCGCTTTATTTTTTTTATTCCCGACGTTTCGAACCTTTCCCGGCCGGGTCACGGGGTAACTGAGATATCGCGTCTTCTTGCCAGTGCTGGGCAGGGTTTAATCTTAATTTTTTATTTTATTTTAATTTTTCCCTGATTTTACAGCCAAGTGGTATTCTGTTTGGGTTTAAATTTAATTTATTAATTATGGGATCCCAAGCAGGTAGAAACCCAACTTCTCTATTGAAATTTTTTTTCTAATACCTCCGGATCATCCTTGGTAGGAACTGTTTTTACGAGGGGTGGTCGATCAAAGATGTAATGGTTTGGGTATTTGGTATGGTCCACCTGCCGACTTTTGGGTCTTCTTATTTTAAGTAGCTATATGTTCTTTCCCCAGGGTTCCTTATTTTTGTAAAAAAGACAGTCCATCTGCTTTTACCTCCTGGGTCTTGGAGATATTGCCTTGACAGGTGGTAGGTTGAAACTTCTTCAGCGGCTTGAAATAAGTTTTTGATTGAAGCCCTCAAAAAGCCAATCTTTTTCGTTCCCTCACAAAAGGTAGAACACGGTACTGCCCTGTGGCTGCCTTCCTCGGTCACTGTGGGCCTGGGAACCGATGTCTCCAGTACTTGTTAACGGTGGCTCAGCCGCCAGGTGTTCATCATCCGATCCCTCTGCTCTCTGAAACAGATTTTTGGTAGATAACTGGGATGGTGGTGGTGTGTTGCCATTTAAATTTGTTGTATGGGTTTGGTTCCTTCACGGGCTCAAGGTGTTATCGGTTATTTTTTCTAACTCCAAAAACCCTGTATTTTGAATTAATGGATTAAGGTGGTTTAAAATCATTTATTTTATCATATTAAGATGGTAAAAAATCCACATAGCGCTTATAAATCTTGGTAATGGGAGTGGGGGCCTTCTCCTCAAAGTCTTCTAAAAATTCAGCAACAATAGGAACCCGGACCCCATCCTTCACCATCCATCTCATGAAACTCATCTTTCCACAATAAATAGCCGATGTTAGGCAATGTTTTATAAAGTATTCTATTGAGATGTATTTTCCTCTAACTTTCTTGTTTACAATATTGTAATCTTCTATGGGTATGATTAAACAATTGAACATCAAAACTAATTTCTTGTCAGCGGGAGATGTTTTACCTCCTAAAAAATATAATCCTTTTAAAGCGTTGTTTGTCCTCTTGGTGAGAGGTTTTTACTAAATGTTAGGGTTTTGTCCATTGCCCTTTATTGGAAATGACTCACCTCTTATAAATTGGCTCCTCAGATCAGGCCAGGGTAAAGCAGTTGTGACTGGGCTCTCTTATATTGGACAAACAGGCGACAAAAGAACCCGGAAAGGACATATCCTGACATTAACAAAAAACCAACAAGTCGGCGTTGGGCCATCAAAAACCCCCCCATCGTTTGATCGACCCCTCTTCGCAAGAACACCGATTCCTAAAGGAATCCGTGACAGGGGGAAAAAAAAATTTCAAAGAAATGGTTGGGCCTGCCCTGGGCTTATTTTAAAATTAAATTTGCCCCTTCCCAGCCGCTTAGAAAAATTCATTCCGGGTCCGATTAAAAAATAAAAAATTTTGTGGGGAAAAGGGCATTTTTCTGTCCAGGCCCTTTTAAAGTCAAATTTAAAATGGCATATTTTCTAAGTTTAATTAAATTTGAAAATTTTTCCTTTAAATTTTTTTAAACCTTTAACTTTTTTGTAAACTTGTTTAAGTGCAATGATATGATAATATACCTAATATATTTACAAAGGGTAGTGTAAAGTAAACAATTTTTTCTTTTATTACATTTTGAATATTTTGCTTTCCCTTATTTTATAATTAATATATTAAACAAATTTTTCCAAAAATAATTAAGTTACAAGTATCAAAGTAAGAAGAAAAAATTAAAGCAGGAAAAAAATTAAAACATTTTAAGCACTCCGTTTTTAACATTCCTCAAAATTAAAACAAGATATTCTTGACGTTTTTTCAAAAAAGGCTTCAAGTTTGATTACATTTCTTTTGTTTAATGATCAACTATGATTGGTTCTCATTATTTTCTACTTTTTTTTTTTTACCGGTTAAATGAAACAAAAATTAATTTTTAAAATTGTTTAAATATATATTGAAAATGTTTTATGGTACCAGCGTGGGAATAACTTTAAGTTCTTTCCCATGGTTATTTTTTTCCAATCTAAATGACTTAAATAACCACTAAAATATAACTATGTAAAAAGCGAAGTTATAAAAAAAATATAACAGTTTTTTATCCGACCACAATCTGTTCTAAAATACCACAAAGTATATAAACCCTTTTATTTTTTGTTTTCCTTTTAAAAAATCCTGTATAAAGTTGGCTTATTAAGACTTTTTTAAAGTTATTTTGTTAAGTTTTTTAACTAAGTATTTGGAAAGTTTTTTATTATTTTGGTTCTTCATACTTTTTTTTTTGCAAATCATAAATTTTAAGGGTTATGATCATAAAATGAACCGTGATAATATGGCGGAATTTGACGGAATGGTCTACTTTTGGAAAAAAATGCAGTTTCAAATACAATTCCTTACCACACGTCCATAGGGGTTGTCGAAAATTTTTTTTGGGGCTTGTGCAAATTTATCCAATGTCATAAAACACATTAAAAGTGCCCGGACTCCGTGTGGTATGCAGATAATTCGCGAAGGAGGGTCCGAAACATAATGAGGGAATGAGAAGGGCCCGTCCCAATGGGTTAGGCCTAACGGTTCTGGGCACAGTTAATTTTTGACGAGTGGATCTTCGGCGCACACTTAAAAATCAGTAATTAGGCAATTTTATAAACCACAGGGAACAATTTTTTTGGGAAGCGCATACTTCTTGGAGGACAAAATTGGTTTGCCTGACGCACCGACAAAACCCAGTTCCTTCCTGGCGCCTTTAAGGTTTGGGATAATAAAGGGATTTTCCTTCTTTCGCCCCCTTCCTTTGCTGTCATAAAGGCCGCACCGTTGTTATTAAAAATCTCTTGAGACGACTTACTCATAAATTATAAGCTGAACATTGATTCATCTTGGAGTCTGTTTTTTTTGAGGCATAATTCTTTTTTCCTAATTTTATATCAAGCATATCACAATATTTTTAATTATTGTGTTTTTAAATTCTTTTTAAATTTAAATTGAATAAAAAAGAACGGTTTTCATTGATTTCCGGTAAATGCATTTTTAGCGATTCTTTGGGCCCAGGCTATTACTAACCTCTCTTTTTGAATAACATAATGGGATCCTGGACATATACTGTGAAAAATAAAAAAACTAAAATAGACCAAAAGTCCTCCCCAGCCTATTAATTAAGAGCCCCGTTACGGTTTTTAATCTATTGTGATTCCAAAAAATACAGTCGAAATGATAAAAGAAAAAGGCCGGAAAGAAATCGACAAGAAAGATAAAAAGGTTCCATAAGGTCGGAAATTTTACAATCCATAAAAAATTTGGCTGGAAGGCAAGGCGAAATAACTAATAATAGAACCAAGACCTTAACAAATCACCCATGGGTTTATGGGTTTTAATATCTGGATCCTAATATGGACAAGATTCTTTATACCCAACAAATAAAAAAATTATCAATAATCGGTGACTTTCTTTTTTTTTGCTAGTTGGAAAATAATGTTGTCCTTGGTTGTAGAGATGAATGTCTGAAACTCTTTTTGAAAATACGATACATATCTTCCATTATCAATTATGTTGGTCAAAAAGTGGTCCAAGGCCTCCCCTTTTGAACGCTCTTTTCAATTGGGGGTTTGGATCCGTATCCTACACGGTGGTCCAATGCGGTTGTTAGACCGACCTTTTGCCCATCCGACGTATGGGTCATCTTACTGTTCAGACATCAACAGAAAACAATAATATAAGAAAGTTTTTTTTATTTTATTTTAAATCTGTTTTATCTAATTCATTTCCAAAGAAAATGTAGTCTTTTACAAAATATACATATTTTTCTTACCCTGACGAATATTTAGTTGTTAATTAAAAAAAAAAAAAAAAAAATTTGTGAATTAAATTTCAAACGAGCATTTGAATTTTTAAAATAACCGCTTGTGTTTGCCGTCCCATGTCAGTTTTTCCCATTTGGGAACTCCTAAAACCCACGACCTTTATAACTTTTATAACAATTACATTTTCCGGGTAAAATACAGTTGTCCCAACAACCGGCCCAACCCAACAACCAGGTATGACATTAGCGTTGGGCATCATTTTCATCTTGTCCATGGTCAAATCCTTAGGATGAGCCTAAGACCCTGTTGGGGAAACTTTGGAGGATCATTGAGCTTGTATTGGGTCCTCCAACGACTCCGCCGTGACGACTTTGTCAATTCAAATATAAATTGGATGATCCGCCTTGATGTTTGCCCTTGTCCTTTCAATCCATAAGGTTTAACATCACCCAATCGGCGGTGAAAGTTTCCAAATATATAACCACCCCTTCTTACACCTCTTAATTGAATGGCTTCCTCGGATTGTCTTGGACCGGAATGTGGCTTTTCCCCTTGTCCCCTGTTAAAGTGAATATACTTTATTCAAAGGGTTGGTTTAAAAAGCTATTTAATTTTGTTTTCTCCCGTTTAAATTGTCCCATTTGGCCTGAAAAATTAAAAATTTTTTTAAATAAAAAATATCGTTTTTCAAATTGTAACAAACACTAACATATATCTATACATTTAAATTGTCATTTTGTTTCTTGTTCTTTCAACTTAAACGACCGTTAACTGTGTTTGAGTGGAAAATATGTACACACAAATTTAAAAGATACATTTTATATAAAAACAGTGACTAAAACCAATGGCGCTCTACCATTCATGATCGATAAAAAAGTCGGCTCCTAACAGAACCCTTTATCAAAACCCGTATAGCTGCCATAATTATAGAAAACAACGCAAATTTATTGCCCAAAATCAGCTAGGACATTTACAATAGGGGCCAAGAGTCATGCTTATGAAGTGGATTTCATAATTATTATTATAATTGTGATGGATAATACATTACTCATCTAGATAATTCAAATATATAATCTGAAAAAATATATACAAATAATAAAATAGGAGTGTCTCTTTGCAACGTTAAAATAACCGATTTAAAATGGTTACATTGTGATCAAAAACCGATAACCAATACAACATAGTTATTAATTATTAATAAAAACACAGCCTAATAATCACACGGTCACACATCCAGGAGTGTACTAGCTAGATTGTGACTGCGGCCTCTCTTATATTGGACAAACAAAGCGAGCAATAAGAACCCGCGTGAAGGAACATACAGCTGACATTAAACATAAAAGACCCGACAAGTCGGCAGTGTGTGACCATACTTTAAATTACCCAAACCATTACATCAGATTTGATCGACCACAAATCCTCGCTAAAGAATACCGATTCCTACTAAGGATGATCCGTGAGGCTATTGAGATAAGAAAACATCCAAATTTCAATAGAGAAGATGGTTGGGTTCTACCACCTGCTTGGGACCCCATAATTAATAAATTAAAATGTTAGGCCTGGGTGAACTGATTTAGATTTTTTTTTAATTTGAATGATGATGTTTGGCCCCATAGCAATTTGATCCAGTTCTGACAGTAGCATCCATGAAAAAAATTTATAAGTCAGAAATTTACATTAACTATGTGTTTGACAAATGGACAATGAATAGCTCAATATCACGCTAATCAATTTGAACATAAAACTGCATGACAATGATGCATAACATGCCATGCTTTTTGAGACTGGTTTAAACGAGCCAAACGCCTCAGTTGTCATCTGTTAAGTCAAAAATTGTACACATCCAATCACGATGTCTTTTAGGAGTGACTAGAAAACTGCTGGAGATAAAAACCGGTAGTAAGAATCAGCTTCGATTTGATATTTAATAATGTTTACAGTAAATTTAGTGCTGCTATTTGTGACTTTTCCTGTTTAGTTTTCTAAACACTTAACCATTTTAATATAAATCCTTATATATGCTACAAAAGTATTTAAGTGATTACGGGACCTTTAGCAATGAAGTTCATATAATCTACGCGTACTGTATATAAAATATGGATTCGGGTTTGAATATTTTATACAAACGTGTATACGGTGCTGCCGAACATGACAGCTTTACCTTAATATCAATAACCATAAAATAACTTAACAAGAAAATAACGTCCTTAGCTATCTCTGGAAATAATTATTTTACTTACTATAATATTTTATTATCAAAATCGTTTATGTAGCCGAATGATGACCGTGTGTATTTGACGTGATGACATGTTTACTATTGACGAGTCTAACTGTATTTTTCTTCCTTAAAATATGTTTAACTATTCGACCTTTATGTAGCATTCAGTGCGATATTGCCTTACGTAGTTAGGGTCGAGGATCGACGAAGTAAATCTATGTCAATCTTAAAGTATTTAATTAATTAAATAGTAGGTTTTAGTGACAGCTTCATTAATATTAAACTTTTTCTTCTAAAAGAAAACAGTCTAAGTAAAATTAATGGGAAGTTTTGACTGCTCATGTTTCATATGGTCATTAAAGTTCTTAAATAAAGTTCCAGATAAATAAACCTGGAAAAACATTACTTAAAATCACACTACAGTGACATGGAGAGACCTAGTAGTTCTATAAATTATTCAGAATGTGAACTGCACCTTCGCTTACGAGAGACTATGAGAATGTGTCGTCTAGCAGGCTTCTTCCCAGTCGATGGAGTTACCAGCACGAAAATTTCTTCATTAAGGTTTATTTTTTTTAATAAATAATGACATAACCTAGTTTTGTGATGAGAAACGTGAAGTTCCTATGAATTTACTCTTTCATTTATGCTTTAGAGCATTTAGAAATGTGTATATATTTTAAAACACAGGTAGTATTTTTCCTACATGCTTTATAAAAGTTGATTAACAAAATAGTTTTAGTTACTCACAATAATGTTTTAAATAGCGCAATATATCAAAGTATAATAAAAAATATATACAATATAAAGTCATCAATAAATCAAGTTATATACAATAAGTCAATACAATATAAAAGTTTCTTTAGTAAGTCCTTATTTATTATTGTCCTTTTTAATCTTTCAGATTTACGTTAAAACTACCTTATCTATTGATATACGCTGCGTCCGTTTTTGGTCAAATATTACTAACCGGATTTAGCGTTTTCTGGTTTTTTATCAACCCCCTCAGCCTGGTAACTTTAAGTACGTATAACTTTACACAGATATTTTATCTTTCTTATCGAAAAAGTTAATGTCCTATTTGGAATATTATTATTTAAAAACTTTTTATTTTCAGGTATTACTTTATTTTATTTAATCAGCCTCATTGCCACATTTTTATTATTGAAACTCGCTCAAGATTGGAAGGAACTTATGCTTGCAGTAACGAAACAGAAAAAAACTTTTAGAACTACGTACATCATCAAAGAAATGAATTAAAATATACAGTGATAACGTACACTGTTATGTTTTAACTAGGTAGGTATATATTGAGTTTTCTTATTAAAACAAAGATTTACACTTTATCAATGCACTTATTAGAGAAATAAATTATATAACTAAAGCTAGTCAGTTTCAAAGATACTTAAATGGAATTTTCAACTTGTCGTGTGTGACTAAAATTTTTTTGCAAATGTATAACACTTTTTACTCTAATTTATTACTATAAACTTTTAAACGCTTAAAACTGTTTCAGTTGAACATGTTATGTCTATTTCCTCAAAATTATCCAAATCAATAATGGATTTAAATGAATCTAATATTACTTCGAAAGTCCTGGAAGAATATTTCAAAACCTCAGCGTCTTTTATATTTAACTTAACGCCCTACAGCAATTGGAAAGCTGCTATTTACAAGTAAGTGACTTCTACAGTAGGATTAATTATTTTGATTAAAATTATTAAATTTCTCATTCATAACCCTGCAGATAATAACCCTACAGTCTACATTTATCTGGAATATAACTAGACGTGATGACAATGTTATCAGTCTATATTTGTCATCTTCTTTCATGATAAATCACATAATACACATTCAGAAAGAAACGTAAGTAAATGAGTTTTACTAATTTAGTTAAATATTTTCACTCCGTCGAATTTTGAAATACAGTTATTTGAAAGCAAAGTTCTTACTTTTTAAACCAATATTGATTGATAGATTTCAATACAACTTCTATATAGCATGTTGCTTATAAATAAAGATGTAACGTATTCAAAACATTATGAAAAGTATCAGATGTTCCGGAAATAATTCTGCGGCTTTTTGTTGGCGTGCGCTGCCAAATCCATTACGTTTACAAGCATATTATATGTAATCACAATTATCAAAAATTACTATGACCAGCGGGTGAAACCGCTTGAAACAATGTAAAATGTTTATAAAGCTGACAAATATATGAGATTGGTCATGTATTTTAAAATTGTCTTGCCTGACCATTTAGGATAAAATAGAATAAATAAAAGGGGTGTAAGGGGTCTTATTAAAATCTTTAGATCCAAATCAACCTTCACTATTTAAATATATATACCATCGCCAACATTACAGTACAAACTCACATCATCTTTAATAGTATGAAGAACGAAAAGCCCTGGTCAGATGGTGTTACGTTTGAATTTTTTAAAATAGGTTGGCAGCGCTTTCTCCTCCTTTGACCAATTTTGTTTAACCTCAATCCTGGATTCAGGACAACTTACCTAGAAAAATTGATATTCTAACATAATACTTCTCTGACTCTTGACTCTTCCAATATTAACAACTCAGACCTAAAAGTTTGATCTCTTACGTTTATAAAATCTTTATTAAAGGCATATAGAATCGCATTGCTAAACTAACTAGATTTTCACCAACCACTGGAACAAGGATTGATTTTGTTTGAATTCTTCACAATTGATTAAATGAGATATAGATAAGTTAACAGAATACAACTAAACCTCTTTATTTAACTTTTGTTGATTAAGAAGCCTTAAGTTTTGTGAAAGTCCTTGAATACATCAAACATTTGCAATATTTGCTGCAATCGAGAACCAACGTGTGGACAATTAAATTATAGGTTTATTAAAATTGTATAAAATACTTACGCCAATATAAAATAAATTCTATCAGGC
Organism: Lamproptera curius; assembly: GCA_029286875.1. NCBI lineage: Eukaryota > Metazoa > Arthropoda > Insecta > Lepidoptera > Papilionidae > Lamproptera > Lamproptera curius. The sequence goes on from JAGSMT010000493.1 coordinate 57,496, forward strand.
ATCAATATTATATCCAGATGCGTCATTCATTTATTAAATCCTGTCTACAAATGTTCATGTGAACACTGCAAGAAGTTTTAAAAGATTTTCTTGATTTTCTGACAAATAATAAAAATTACACGAAGCAGCAAATTCTTATTACATCGTCCTTTTCGCTTCATCTGCACCGAAGCTATAATGCATAACGCTTCAAGATCTAAGCAGCCAGTACAGTGGTGGGACGACAAATCAGGTCAAAACTAAAAGTCAGACTTATAGACAAAAACATAGAATCAAGGTTGATGGGTAGACAATACATTATATTGATGAATATATTTATCTGGTTTTTTAAGCATCTAACCGGTATGCTTCAAAACGGACTAAAGAAAAACAATCACCGTATCGATAACGTCTGAAGGAACAACTGGTTGCAGAGGGACTTAATGAAGTGTAACATACCACGACCTTCAAGCAGTACTATTGAAATGCTGATGTCGTGCACAAACTTTGTCACTTGACCGGGTCCATCGATTTCACTCAAAGTTTTCCAAGAGCGATGGAACGTCATATTCTCGAGCGTAAAAGAGGAACCGAGACCGAGAGACCGAGAGGAATTAGACTCCATGACTGGTATTGGTATGTAAGCCGAAACTGTAAAGCTGAAATGGGATGGAGCAGTCTGAAGCTTCATGCATCGAAAGATGGACAAATCTGATTGTAACTAGTATATTGTATTAGAGTGTTTCGACTGCAAAGCAGTAATAGAAACACTACTGTATTCTCGCTTGAAGGACACCGTAACCACCGTATTTCTTAGGTAAAAGACGTCACATCCTATGACTCGCAGAGGTAGGCGCTGGTGATACCCCAGGAATTACCGATGTCCATGGGTGACCACTTTCCATTAGGTGGTCCGACTACCTTAGTTTGCAATAAAAGAAAAAACAAAATTTTATTATTTTGGAATAAAGACCTAAAATCTAGATAAGGAATAAATATAAGACCATAACTAGCTTTATTTACATGTGACATTATGCTTCCCACTGTATAATTATTTACACAATTATTGAGTAAAAGAACTTTTACGGATTTTATCGCGTTTATTTTGCATTTTTAAATTCCCGACGTTTCAACACTTTCCAGTTTCAGGCTGTAATGATAAAATAAGTTCATCTTTGCATAGGTCGGATTAAGGACTAAAAATATTTTATACCAAATAAGATCTGGAAACCCTGCTTTAGCACTGGCAACAAGACGCATCACCTCAGTCTACCTCGTGACCACGTCCGCTGGAAAGTGTTCGAAACGTCGAGGAATTTAAAATGTTAAAATAAACGGACAAAATCTGTAAAAGTTCTTTTTTAATAATGTAAGTATTCGCGTAAACAAAAGAGTTATTTATACTATATATATTCTTAAGTTACAATACAAATGTAATGTACTAGGACAGTAATTTAAGATTTCAATCTCATAATCAGTTTGGGCTCAAATTTTCATTGGCAGGCGAAACTTTTTATATATTTTTAATACATATTTTCTTTTGATTTTAAAGAAAATTTAGCTTCGAACTCTTCGGGAACTTCTATTATAAGGTTTTATTCATAAAACTTTAAAAAATATTTTCGAACTGAGTAATCCACTTTTCATAATTTGTATTTGGGTTTTTAATAAAATATTGCCAAAACTGGCATTTTCAAACTCTTGTTACTTTTATTGGCAATAGAATATGAAGGTCTGTTCTTTTTCTTGTTTTGATATTAACATTATCTTAAGGCCAAGTGATTCTAAGTTTTAAGGCAATTGGAGAAGTTGTTTTGTCAGGAGATGAAATTTGCTATTATAATTTCCACTCTTTCTGCGGAGTGGGGTTGAGGGAGAGTGGTAATAAAATTACTCATCTAAAAAGATTTAGAATTACGTTCAAAACGCTTTTTGATTATAAGAGATATCTCGCAAAATTTTCGAAATTTAGTTTTGAAGATAAAATTTGAATTGGAATTACTAAAAATAGTATGAAGAACGATAATCGTTATCTCAGTACGACTTTCAATTCAAAATTTTATCGACTATCTTTTTTAAGATTTCTTTCACTATCGAAATATTTTGCAAATCCAATCGCATATATGTTGCAAACCGTTTTTCAGTTCGACAACTCAAAATTGGGTTGAGAGCCATTACCAATACCCTACTGGATTTTCGAAAATTTATAAGCTATGGTACCCGCCCTTTATATACCTGAAGGAAAATTTTAATCCAAACTGATCATGAGGTTCAAGTCTATTTGGTGTTAAATGACTGAACTGCCTTTAATTGCAATATTTCTTTGCAGAAATCTTTTCATGGGATAAAGTACGTGATTTTATTCCAGTCAGTGGCCCTAGTGAAGAAGTGGATTCGAGATTATAGTTACTTAGTTTATGTATCGTTCTTTTCAAATATATTTTTCATCTGTTTGCAGTTTTTCTATACTTTAAAGTAAATTTTATTATAATTGACTTGTAATGTAAATGTTTTACTATTTAAATTCATTTCATTTTATTTTTTTATTTCAGTACAGAAATGCCAATACATAATAACGCAAAAAATTTATGCCAAAGCAGTAAGTTTTGTTTATATTTTATCAGGTTTAAAATAAAGAAGATGTTTCAGATTCCTCAATTTTTTTTAATAATTCATTAAAATGTTAAAATTTTATTTTCGGTCATGTCTTAATAGAAGCTTAACCTCAAGCAAGGGGGTCGCTACTCGTGTCTTTTGGCCGCTATCTTGAAAAAAGGGAAAAAAACACTTTTTCGAGGCATCTCAATAACTTAAAAAAATGTCATAATTTGTTAAAAATTGGTATGCCTACAAATACATTTGTAAAACTTTTCCTCTTATTTAAAAAATATAAGAGCTATGTGCAAAGAATTGAGAATTATTTACTAACATTGTTTTTGCTCTATAACATTATTTATATACATTTAACAAAAAAAATACCAAAGTTGACCAAGTTAGCCAATGCTGAAGAGTCAAAATTTATAATTTTTTTTTTATTGTAAATGTATTTTATTTCATTTTTGATGACGCATAGTTTCCGAGATAACACGAAAAAAATATTTCGGTCCCTTTTTTCAACATAGCGACCGAGGAACAAGAGCGGCAACCCCAGAAACTTGAGGTTGGGTTTCCATTGATCCTCCACATGTCACAAAAATAAACCTGCATTTATTATGGTATCGAAAGTTGAAGATCATTCATTCATTAAATAATAATGCCATTGGAAAATTTTATTATTTCGTAAAAGATAAAGCTTTTATACAAAATCTGAAAATACCAAACATAATTTTTTTATATGTATACAGTAGGCAGCAAACAATAATTGTATTTTTATTTTTCAGCACAACATTTTACAGCACTCATTCATATGATTTATTACGATTTACTCCTTTGCGTTTTTGATGACTCGAGCTACAGCAATGTTTTCTACTAGCTCAAACGTTCACAAAGGCCATCCAAGAGCCACAATTTGTCGTCGGATACGTTCCTCTTCGGAATCACACTTGATGTAGTTATTAAATACTAACAAATACGTAAAGGGTCTGAAATATACAAGGGAAGATAAATAATACAGTACTGTCTACAAATATACTATGTATTATATGGAGTTACAATATTTGAAAATTAATAAAGTCTTCTATGAGTCCATAAGGTAGTACAAGACTTTTAAGTCATTTGAGTTCATCAAGGTGAAGGGCGCTGACGTTCTTACCAGAAGCGAAAAAAAGACAATAAAAGTTTACAAAATAAATCTGAAATCATAAATGTGAGCATGGATACCTAGTGACAAAATAGTTATTAATTTAACAAAAACATTCAGAACAATAATATGCTTTTAATAACACAGAAACATTTATTTACATCATTTTTATATTTTTCGTCCTTTCACCTGTCCATTTTAACAAGTTAGTACGGGGTTAGCTTCTAATCCATCTAAATTTACCTGAACAACAGTTTTTACGCAGAGCAATTGGCATCTGACCTTCAGAACCTAAAGGGTTAACTGCATACTGAGGATGTTGTTAATAAATTTGAAGGACTGATTTCCTATAACCAGTCTTGATAACCGGGACTGACTTTGTAAATGCCCATCTGACGCATGAACCATCTTACTTTTTAGACAATTGGGTGATCGGCTGGACCATATTGTCCTAGCCAATAGAAAACAACGCTAACATTTATATTAGTTATTTTTATTAAATAATTTAAACATTTTTAATTTTTTTCCCGCGGGATTCAAACCTTTGACCTCCGGTTTATAAAACAGATAATAGCTCAACGTTTTCTGGTATCTTGTTGTAGAAGAGTATATATAGTTGCATGAAAGCAATTTTGTTCTTCAGTCTTGTTATCGAAGAACAAAATTAATCTTATTCTAATATTTATATTATGCGTACAACAATGTTTTACAAATTAATCCAACTTTATGGACACACATTATATGTTCAAATATGTTTTGAAAAAAAAATAGTTATTACTTTGATTTCGCTAAATGTCTTTTTGAGCAATTCTTTATGTATATCATAAATTAATAATGCAACATTCTGTTGATCATTTATACTAAAACCAGCCAGGAAATGCCAGTTGATATAGAAGTGTTTATACTTTCAATATCTTTACTTTCTCATAACCATGAAATGTCATGTTCATTTATTTACGGAACTTTAATACAATTTTAACTATAAAGAAGAGTGCTGGAGTTGTTTTTGGCACATCTGTCAATTTCCTTCTTAGGTTAGAGGCATCTATTCCAAACCGGTGCTCGCGTACTTGACATTCAATTAGTAAGTTTAAAATTCTAAATTCAACATTAGATATTTAAATTTGAATCTAATGCTTACGTTGATTCCAATTCTATTTGTTTGACTTCCTTTTATGAGTGACTTTTTTAGAATTTTCGTTGTTCTTAAAATAAATCATAAATATTATTTTCTTTAGGTACAGCGTTTTAATCGCCAGATTCGTTATACTACCACAGCAATTAGTGGAGTCTATTTCTACGTGACTCGAAATACGCTACTTAAGGTACGTAAAAAATATAAATCTTCTTTTTTTGTACAAGTTCTCCTATTAACGGAATAACCGGACGAACCAAAAATATTAATGTTAAAATTCTGCTATTTCAAAATAATGTTATACCTGGGGATATGTTAAAATATAGGAATCAACAAAACATTATCAGTACTGAAAATAAAACGGAAAGCTCACTTAATAATTTTTTTGCTTTCTCCGCAGGTGGCTGGGACTTTTTTGACTTACGAGTTAGTATTACTACAATTTAATTTAGTAGACGGATCAAAAAATCGAGAATGAAAATTACGAAAGGAATAGTTTTTTACATATGTATTGAAAATTTTATGTGATTCACAAATTTTCACCTGAACCAAGTACTTTTCCATAGAAAACTTATTGCCTCTGCCTATGAAATTAGTTTTATGTAGTTATAATAAAAGAAATTGTTGCAGAAAATAATTAGTTGATATTGAAAAAAAATTGTTTTATTTATATATCCCTATATTGGCTAATATTTTTAACCAATTAAACATCTTAATTAACCAACTGCCTCCGTAGCCTAGTGGTATGGGCGTGTGCCTTAGAAACCGGAGGTCGGGTTCGAATCCTGCAGGGACTTAACAAATTCTCATTGTTGTTTCCTGATTGGTTCGGCAATTTGGGCCGATCACCCAATGGTCTGAGAAGTAAGATGATCCATGCGTCGGATGGGCATGTAAAAAGTCGGTCCACCCACCAACCCGCATTGGACCAGCGTGGTGGGATACGGTCCAAAACCCCCTTTTGGATAGGGGCGTATTAGGGGAGGCCTATGTCCAGCAGTGGACTATCACAGGCTGATGATGATGATAATGAATTAACCCAATCAAAAGTTATTGCGAAACATAATCATGTGAACCAAAACTAATTTTTTGACCGCCTTCCTAGAAAGGGTAATAGTCAATTTAATGTTTTTTAATTTACCTATGTATGCAAATAATCGGGTGCCGGATTACTCAAAGATTATATCGTGTAACGGTCTGCCTCCGTAGCCTAGAGGTATGGGCGAGTGCTTTAGAAACCGGAGGTCGTGGGTTCGAATCCTGCGGGGACGCAACAAATTTTCATTGTTGTTTCCTAGTTGGTTAGGGCAATTTGGGCCGATCACCCAATTGTGTGAAAAGTAAGATGATACATGCGTCGGATGAACATGTAAAAATTCGCTCTACCCACCAATCCGCATTGGACCAGCGTGTGGATACGGTCCAAACCCTAATGGATAGGTGATAGGAGAGCCTATGTCCAGCAGTGGACTAACAAAGGCTGATCATCATCATCATCATCATATCGTTTAAAACCTGAAATATAACCGACTACAAATTATACATACTAAATATATTAGGCAAAAGGTAACCTAATGCAGTTCATAAAATCTTTATATATCATTACGTGTCTAAAATACCGAACACGCCAAACCCGTGATATTTGTTAGTTTCTCTTTTCTATGATAAAAGGCAGAGGCTGTTGTGTCCTGGGTTGTGTTTGCAGCTAACAGGTCGCACCTTGCGTATTTATGGATTAATATTAAAAAGCATGGCCGGTGACCAACAATTCACAGTTATAATTATGAACTGATGTAAATTTAAATACTTTCCTAATTTCGTGATTATTTGCCGTGATTGGCCCTTGCGGTATTGGCCCTTGCTTTATAAACTGGAGGTCGTGGGTCCGAATCCCGCTGGAAAACCACTTTGTGTCATTATTGCTTTCTGGTTGGTTAGAACAATTTGGGCTGATGACTGATTGTCCGAAAACTAAGATGATCCGTACGTCAAATGGGCATGCAAAAAGACAGTCCACCCGCATTGGACCAGCATGGTGAGATACAGTTCAAAAACCCCCTAATAGCTCGTTCAGCAGTGGTCTAACACGTCTGATGATGATGATTTATAAAAACAGTTGCTTACAAATTTGCATGAAATTGATAATTTCGAACTGACGATATTGTTATTGACTTAATAAATACATCAATTTACAAATTTTGTCCATTATAATATTGAACAGCTATGCACAAATAATATAAATAATGATATTATTTTCTTGCATAAAAATAAGTCGAAGAGCTTATCATTTGCGTAGCTAGAATAGTCCAAGTGAATATATCGTAACTCGAGCCCAGCTCGTAAAGTGAGTATTGAAAGAATTCAATGTACCGTAAACGACCCAGACCCATAATCAATTTTTAGAATTTGTTTCCTAGCTACCATAGATTCGGGTCGAAAGAATTATCAACAAGTGTACACCTAAAAAACAATTAATTAAGAATTTTTAACAGTACTCAAAGAATTAATTTTTCAAAGTAGGCTGTCTTTTGTCCCAAAACTCAGTTACAATCTAAATGAACCGCTGGTCACTTTAGGCCCAGTGTATACACACAAATATTTATATATATATACTCGTGGAAAAAATTTCGAGTTTTTTATTTGGTTGTTCCGACAGACGCTACACCACGCCGGCAGACGTTTATTGTTCTTTATCCATTGTTTATAATTGTTCTAGCTTATTTTACACCTTATTTTTAACACAATAAATATACATTACTTGGAATTTGCTATTTGATACAATATCCATAACTAATATCCTTAATTACTTAAAACTAACAACTGGAACAGAATTTTATACTATATGGTACACATAGAAAGGGACAATTCTAATAAAACCATAGAAAATAGAAAAAATAAGAAAAATAACAATATAAACAAAGAAATTTAAAGACAAGAGAAAAAAAATTAATGGAAATGTTCTTTTCACAACACAGTAATTAATCAACTGCTATAAAATACAAACAAAAAAAACGCTATCAAACAAAGAACGTATTCAAAAAACAATGTGTACATTTATATTATAGTAACAGAATATGCTTTTGTTTTTTTATTAATTTTTCCCACGCATCCTATGGACTATTGTTAAACAACATAAGATTATTATTATTAAAATAAATATAATTGATAAAAAAGTGGAACGATTCAAACGCGGTTGGTTTACGGATAATGTCATAAGCTGAAAAGGTGACACTCTAGATTACTGCAGGCAATTATGTGAACTATTCTTTGGTTGGAAAATCGAAAGTAGTGCTCCAAAAGATGAGTCAATGTCTGAGAGCTGTTTTAGTAACAAGGGTATTTGTCAACCGCAATGATATTAAAACGTTTAAAGTTGGCCTTGTGATATCCATAACCAGTAAGAATTTGAGTGAGCTGAAAGGTTGGAGGAGTTAATGCCATGAGATCGTCAATGTGATTTAGTGTAGGGAGTAGTGCCCTGGTATGCTGTTCTTTGTCAGCGCTGGCGTATCTGCCTTGCATTGTACGTTTGCTGATATTTTTGCAATGAGCTTTGACGTGGACAAATTTGGAGTAACGTAAAAGAAAAGGTTTAATATTTCCTGTTGTAATTCTATCCTGTTATAATCCTACATACTGGCCACAAGTATCATTAAATTCTCATTAAAAAACGTGTGTTTAAAGTTTTCATTTGTTTTTTTCTAAGTTATGTTAATAATCTTTTTTCACACTAGTAAAATAATTCTAACAATGAAATTCAGTTCAAATTTAGGTTTATGTTGAATTTTGACCGTGACTGTTTTGTTTAACGTAGAATGCCAGATCTTAACGCCACCCAAGTTGCTACTTTAATTGAAACTGGACACACCTATTAACTTGTTGCCCAAACTTTAGGAGCGTCAAAGTCTGCGATACACTGAGTTTTCAAGAGGTACCGAGAGACCGGACAGTATACGCTGTCCTGTGCTCGAAAATCGATCCTTTACTTTTCTGGGGTGTGGAGCAAGCTCTAAGAGGTTCATGGAAATGCAATAAGTAGAAAGCGGTAAGGTAAACAAGCCACTTGCCTGCAGGCCACTTCTCACCACAAGGCATCGAGTAGCTCAAGTCAATATTGCTCGCAATCACTACCACTGGAATGACGACGCTTGGAGTCAAGTTTTATTATTGAGTGAGTCCAGAGTTTGTCTGATGCCAGTTGTTAGAAAGATTAAAGTGTCGAGACGCCCCTAGAGGCTCATAGTGGAGTTCTGCTATGGTATGTGGGATTTGTTTGGGGGCACGACGGAACTCCCTTCATAGAGAACACTCACAGCCACTAACAGCGGCACGCTAAATAACTGAGTGCTGGAAGAACTTATAATGCCATTAGCCGCTTTTAGGGGATAGATTTGTATTTATGAATGATAGCGCACGGCCTTATACTGCGATGTCCTTATGACACGCCTCAAGTTTGTTTTTTTCCAACAAACGATAAAACGGATTTTTGCAAAAGTTATCGACATAAAAAGATGGCGGGCAAAATTTGCCATAAATAATACTTTTGGTGCTTTTTACCTATAGGTCGAGCCATTCTCGAGAAAAACGCGATTGTAAGTCGTACTGAAAGTATGATTTTAGTCCAACACAGATTCGTGATTTTATTCAGTTCCGTTCGAAACTGATCTTTAAAATTTAATATTTCTAATTATATGTGAGATCTCTCATACAGCCTTTCTGGATTATTTTTAATTTAATACTCGAGCGCTATGCTTCTTGATGAGACTTTTGATATTTAAAAATACTGAAAATGTTTATTTTAATGATAACAAACATGTTTGAGAAATATTATCAACAATTTTATTAATTACATAAATACATCAGTCTTTCAATCGATGTTATCGAACATCGATACTTTCGACAGATGTT
>JAGSMT010000494.1:0-132930 GCA_029286875.1 Lamproptera curius
ACCCAGGGTTTTTGGTTATCGGGAGACTATCTACTCCAAACATGCCATTTGTTTCAACGAGTCATTTCTGCTATTTAAATATAGCGTCCGTATAGCTCCATATAACTGTATGCCTTGACCTTTCAATACTTGTGTTCTTGCGTGAATTATCGTGTACTTTGCGATTTGTTTTGATCAAGATTCATTTGTTGTCTTTAATATATACCTCGGAATAATTGCTCAAACAGACATCCCAGGATTTTAATAATTGCGTTATCGCGGACACGTTTTACCCAAACATGCGATTTGTTCCGATTACGAGTCATTTCTGTTATTTAAAATATAGCCCGTATGCTTCCAATTATAACTGTACGCCTTGACCTTTCAATACTTGTGTTCTTGCGGTGAATTATCGTTGATTGCGATTTGTTTTGATCAAGATTCATTTCTGTTGTTTAAATATATCTGTCGATATAACGCTCATAAATGGACATCCCAGGATTTTAATAATTGGTTGTCGCGGTAGATCGTCTACTCAAACATGCCATTTTGTTTCGATTACGAGTCATTTCTCATTTAAGTTAGCTCGTATTAGTCCATATAACGGTATGCTTTGACCGTACAATACTTGTGTTATTGTGATAAATTATCAACCTCTACTTGCGATTTGTTTGATCGGATTTCAATAATTGCATTATCGCGCCACACTGTTACTCAAACATGCCAATTTCTTTTCGATTACGAATCATTTGCTATTTAAATATAGGCTTCGTATAGTTCATATAACTGTAGCCTTTGACCGTTCAATACTTGTGTTATATGGATAAACTATTAACCTGTGCTTTGCTGATTTGTTTTGATCAAGATTCATACCTGTTGCATAAAATATCCCTCGATATAATCGCTCAAAAGTAGACATCCGGATTTTAATAATTGCGTTGTTGCGGTACACGTCTTTTCAAACATGCCGATTTGTTCCGATTACGAGTCATTTTGTTATTTAAATATAAGGCCCTGTAAGCCCATATAACTGTATGCCTGACCGTTCAACATTGTGTTATCGCGGTAAATTATCAACTTACTTGCTGATTTGTTTTGATCAAGATTCATTTCGTTCTTTAAATATATCCGTCGATATAATAGCTCATAAAATGGATATCCCAGGATTTTAGCAATGCGTTATCGCGGACACTGTCTACTCAAACATGCCGATTTTTAAGACTATGAGTGATTTCGTTATTTAAATTTAGCCCCTGATTCCATATAACGGTAAGCCTTGGACCGTTCAATACTTGTCTTATTGCGGTATTTATCAACTTGTACTTTGCTGATTTGTTTCGATCAAGATTCATTTCGTTGTCTTAATATATACCCGATATAATTGCTCACAAATAGACATCCCAGGATTTTAATAATTGCGTTATCGCGGACACTGTTTACTCAAACATGCCGATTTGTTCCGATTACGAGTCATTTCGTTATTTAAATATAGCGCCCGTATGCTTCCATATAACTGTATGCCTTGACCTTTCAATACTTGTGTTCTTGCGGTGAATTATCAAGCTGTACTTGCGATTTGTTTTGATCACGATTCATTTCTGTTGTTTAAATATATCTGTCGATTTAATCGCTAAAAATGGACATCCCAGGATTTTAATAATTGCGTTGTCGCGGTAGACTGCCACCAAACATGCCATTTTGTTTCGATAGAGTCATTTGCTATTTAAAGTTAGCTCCTGTTTTAGCCCATATAACGGTATGCTTTGACCGTACAATACTTGTGTTATTGGATAAATTATCAACCTCACTTGCCGATTTGTTTTGATCAAGATTCATTCCTGTTGTCTAAAATATCCCTCGATATAATCATTCATAAAATGGACATCCCAGGATTTTAATAATCGCGTTATCGCGGTGCACTGTCTACTCAAACATGCCGATTTGTTAAGATATGAGGATTTTGCTATTTAAATTTAGCTTGTTAAGCCTCATATAACTGTATGCCTGGACAGTTCTACCTTGTTATGGCAGTAAATTATCAACCTGTGAAGCCGATTTGTTTTGTTCAAGATAATACCTGTTGTCTAAAATATCCCTCGATATAATCGCTCATAAGTAGACATCCCAGGATTTTAATAATTGCGTTGTTGGGTATACTGTCGACTAAAACATAACGATTTGTTTCGATTATGAGTCATTTCGATATTTAAATATAAAGGCTCTTTATAAGCCCATATAACTGTATGCCTTGATTGTTCAATACTTGTATTATTGCGGTAATTTATCAACTTATAGTTGCCGATTTGTTTTGATCAAGATTCATTTCTGTTGTTTAAATATTTCCGTCGATATAATCGCTCATAAATGGACATCCCAGGATTTTAATAATTGCGTTATCGCGGTACACTGTCTACTCAAACATGCCGATTTGTTAAGACTATGAGTGATTTCTGCTATTTAAATTTAGCTCCTGATAGCCTCATATAACGGTATGCTTTGACCGTACAATACTGTGTTATTGATAAATTATCAACCTCTACTTCGCTGATTTGTTTTGATCAAGTTTCATTCTGTTGTCTAAATATATCCTCGAATAATCGCTCATAAATGGACATCCCAGGATTTTAATAATTGCGTTATCGCGGTACACTGTCTTTTAAAACATGTCTGATTTGTTAAGACTGCGAGTGGTTTCTGCTATTTAAATTAAGCGCCCATATAAACCCTATAACGGTATGCATACACGATCAATACTTGAGTTCTTGCTAAATTATCAAGCCGTAGTTGCCGATTTGTTTTGATCAAGATTCATTCCTGTTGTCTAAATATATCCCTCGATATAATCGCTTATAAATGGACATCTCAGAATTTTAATAATTGGTTGTCGGTAGACTGCTCTATTCAAACACGCCATTTTGTTTCGATTACGAGTCATTTCTGCTATTTAAATATAGCGTTCCGTATATGCCCATATAACTGTATGCTTGACCGTACAATACTTGTGTTATTGGATAAATTATCAACCCTACTTGCCGATTTGTTTTGATCAAGATTCATTCTTTGTCTCAAATATATCCTCGATATAATCGCTCATAAGTAGACATCTCAGGATTTTAATATGCGTTGTTGTGGTTACTGTCGACTAAAACATGCCGATTTGTTTCTGATTATGAGTCATTTCTGATATTTAAATATAGGCTCTGTATAAGCCCATATAACTATATGCCTTGATTGTTCAATACTTGTATTATTGCGGTTTTTATCAACTTGTACTTCATGATTTGTTTTGATCAAGATTCATTTCGTTGTCTTAATAGATACCGATATAATCGCTCATAAATAGACATCCCAGGATTTTAATAATTGCGTTATCGCGGTAACTGTCTTTAAACATGCCGATTTGTTAAGGCTACGGTGATTTCTGCTTTTAAATATAGCGCTCCGAAAGCCATCTAACTGTATGCCTTGACCGTTCAATACTTGTGTTCTTGCGGTATGTTATCAAGCTGTGCTTGCCGATTTGTTTTGATCGATTCATTTCTGTTGTTTAAATATATCCGTCGATATAATAGCTCATAAATGGATATCCCAGTATTTTAATAATTGCGTTATCGCGGTCACTGTCTACTCAAACATTGCCGATTTTTAAGACTATGGTGATTTCTGCTATTTAAATTTAGCCCCGTTTACCATATAACGGTAAGCCTTTACCTTCATACTATCTTATTGCGGTATTTTATCAACTGCCGCCGATTTGTTTCGATCAAGATTCATTTCTGTTGTCTTAATATACCTCGATATAATTGCTCATAAATAGACTCCCAAGGTTTTAATAATTGCGTTATCGCGGTACACTGTTTACTCAAACTGCCGATTTGTTCCGATTACGAGTCATTTCTGTTATTTAAATATAGCGCTCGTATAAGCCCATATAACTGTATGCTTGGACCTTTCAATATTTGTGTTCTTGGGTGAATTATCAAGCTGTACTTGCCGATTTGTTTTGATCAAGATTCATTGTGTTGTTTAAATATATCTGTGATATAATCGCTCATAAATGGACATCCCAGGATTTTAATAATTGCGTTATCGCGGTACACTGTCTACTTGAACATGCCGATTTGTTAAGACTACGAGTGATTTCTGCTATTTAAATTAAGCGCTCCATATTAGCCCCTATAACGGTATGCCTTGACCATCAATACTTGTATTATTGCGAATTGTCAACCTCTACTTGCCGATTTGTTTTGATCAAGATTCATTCCTGTTGTTAAATATATCCCTCGATATAATTGTCATAAGTCGACATCCCGGTTTTAATTTGCGTTGTCCGGTAGACTATCTACTCAAACATGCCTTTTGTTTCAATTGAGTCATTTCTCTATTTAAATTAGCGCTCCGTATAAGCCCATATAACTGTCCTTGACCTTTCAATACTTGTGTTCTTGGTGAATTATCAAGCTGTACTTGCCGATTTGTTTGATCAAGATTCATTTCTGTTGTCTAATAATACCTCGATATAATTGCTCATAAATAGACTCCAGGTTTAATAATTGCGTTATCGGTACACTGTTTACTCAAACATGCCGATTTGTTCCGATTACGAGTCATTTCTGTTTTTAAATATAGCGCTCCGTATTACATGTCTTGACCGTTCAATACTTGTGTCTTGCGAAAAATTATCAAAGCTGTCTTGCCGTTGGTTTGAACAAGATTTATTTCAGTTGTTTAAATATATCCCTCGATATAAGTAGACATCCAGGTTTAATAATTGCGTTATCGCGGTACACTGTGTCCTCAAACATGCCGGATTTGTTTTCGATTCGAGTCATTTCTGCTTTTAAATAACGCTCCGATAAGCCCCATATAACTGTATGCCTTGACCGCTCAATACTTGTGTTTTGCGTTAAATTATCAATTGTACTTGCCGATTTGTTTTTGATCAAGATTTATTTCTGATGTTTAAATATATCCTCGATATAATCGCTCATAAATGGACCTCCAGGTTTTAATAATTGCGTTATCGCGGTACACTGCCTACTCAGAACATGCCGATTTGTTTCGATTACGAGGTCATTTCTGCTTTTTAAATTTAGCGCTCATATAAGCCTATATAACGGTATGCCTTGACCGTTCAATACTTGTGTAATAGCAGTAAATTATCAACTATACTAACCGATTTCTTTTGATCAAGATTCATTACCTGTTGTTTAAATATATCCCTCGAAATAAAAAGTTCATGAATGGACATCTCAGTATTTTAATAATTAAATTATCGCGGTACCTGTCTACTCAAACATGCAGATTTGTTTCGATTACGAGTTATTTCTGCTATTTAAATTTAGCGCTCCGTATAACTGTATGTCTTGACCGTTTAGTACTTGTGCTCTTGCAGAAAAATTAACAAGCTGTACCTTGCCGATTGGTTTGAACAAGATTTATTTCAGTTGTTAAATATATCTCGATATAATTGTTCATAAATGGACATCTTAGTATTTTAATAAATACATTATCCTTTACACTGTCTACTCTAACATTCTGATTTGTTAGGACTACGAGTGATTTCTGCTGTTCAAATTTAGCGCCCCGTATAAGCCCATATAAGGCATGCATTAACCGTTCAATACTTGTGTTATTGCGAGTAATTATCAACCTGTACTTGCCGATTTGTTTTGATCAAGATTCATTTCTGTTGTTTAAATATATCTGTCGATATAATCGCTTATAAATGTCATCCCAAGATTTTATTAATTGTGTTATCGCGGTACACTGTGTACTCAAACATGCCGATTTGTTTCGATTACAGTCATTTCTGCTATTTAAATATAGCGCTCCGTTTGATCCAGATTCATACCTGTGGTTTAAATATATCCCTCAATATAAGTAGACATCCCAGGATTTTAATAATTGCGTTATGGGTCTCTATTCTTCACTTCCTCGATGATGAGGTCTGCAGATCTCCCTTCAAGTCTAGACTTCAGCTTTACTGCGTTCCTCTTTGGTGCCAGAAACCCATTATTACCTTCTGGTCTTTTCGCCTTCCTCACCCTTTGGACCGTCACCCAGCCCTCTTTGGCGTCGATCGCGTTGCGAATTTTCCCAATATTTCCTCCTGTGTCTATTCGGATTTTTCGGTGACCACCATTGGAGTGCAGCGTGGTGTGCCTGCGTGATGACTTCTCATTATGATTGGCCGTCACGCTAGCGTAAATAACTGTCTCTTGCATGAGTCACCTTGTGCGAATTAATTGCCTCTTTCAGTTCGTATAATTGCATTTGACTGTAGCAACAGCCTGCTGTTCTCTTCTATCTTAGCCACCCAGTGTTGGTCGACACTGACCGTCGTTGTGGCGTCATCGGCTGTGCTATGTGGCTCTGCTGATCTGGTCTTTCCAGCGGTTTTTAAAGCCAGTTCGGACTCCTTCACCAGTTGGTAAAGGCGTTCTACTGACTCTACCACGGCGTTTTTAATCTCGGTCTTAGTGTTCCGGCTAGCATTGATCTGCGTCTTGGCTCTGCATAGGCAGGCCTTCGCCTCTGCTGTCCGGTCACTAAAACGACTACCTTGCGCCTGTGTAACCTGCTCTGCTGGGCTTACTGTGCCAGCCTCTGTGTGTTCGGCTCCGATCATGTTGGAGGTATATGCAGCAGAGTCAATAAATGCCAATTATACGTTAATAGATCTTGGTTGTGACAAAGTGGAGCGATGTGGCAGAAAAGTAATAAATTTTGAAAATAAATTTTAACGATTTTTTATAAAAAATTAAATATCTCTAAAACTAATAGTTGCACGGTTTTGAAACTTACAGATATTATTAAGTGTATATAGTTTAACAATTTAAAGTTTAACAAAAAGCGCTAGTAGCGAGGGTAGAGAGCTCTTGAGGAGGAGTGCGGCGTCTGCGGCCTCTGGAAGTGGAAAACCGGCAGTTGAGGGCCGCGGTAAAGGGAGATGTCCACGCTGAGGGACTGCCAACCGATGTCGAACAAATACTTCGGCGCCTCATCGTGGACATGGTGGGCCCTATGTTTCAGGCTCACCGCGACGACATCGCGGACCGCCTCCTGCCGGAGAAGCGGCTTCGTCCTCCGCTGGCCGCCGATAAACGGGCGGCCCCGACGTTTGCTGCAGTGGTGAGGCCTGCTGCTGCCCCTGCTGCCCCTGCTTCCCAGCTTCCCTGCTGCCCCTGCTGCCCCTGCCCGCCTACGTGCAGCGCGGTGGCCGTAGCGGCAAAAGGACTACGACCGAAGGATGGGCCCTGCAAGTCTTCCCAAAGGGAAGGCCAAGAGGAAGAAAGAGCCCCCGGACAACCTAGGCCAGGGCCAGCAAGTGACCAGCGCCCCGCAAGTGGCAGCAACGGCGGCACCAGGGCAGTCCTCAGATGGGTGGACGCTGTGACGCGCCTAAAACAGCCAGCGGCGCTGCCCCAAAGTGACAGCAACAAAGAGGGTTCGAAATCTCAAGGCCCTAGCTCGTCGGCTGTAGTGATCAAGCTGCGCCGGGCGCAGCTGAAAAAGGGGTCACGTAGCCGACATCCTCCAAGATGCCAAAATAAATGCAAACTGGGATATCGGCATCGATGACTCCGTTTCCGCCATCGAGCAACGGGGCCGATCCTCAGGTTCGGGGCCGCCAGCGGAGAGGCCAACCAATTGGCAGAAAAGCTTCGCCAATTGGTGGCGAAATACATATCAGGCGAAAGTGCGCAGATCTTCGCATCTCGGGCCTGGATGATCGAGTGCAAAAGACGGAGGTGGCTGGGCGGTAGCGCAAAGGCACTGCCGGTCACCTCCGTAAGGTCGGAGAAATCCGCCGGGACCGGTCCGGTCTCGGTGGAGATCGTGAGCTGCCCTATTGCAGCCACCAAAAAATAATCGGTGGTGGGCGCCTCCTAATCGGGTGGTGCTCGGTGCAGGTCAAACTGCTTGCGCGCGTCGATGCGCTGCTTCCGGTGCCTCGAAATAGGGCACGTGGCGGAGCAGTGTCATACGGGCGTCGACCGCCGCTCAAAGTGGAATAGCCGAGGCGATCGCCGCGGCTGGGAGAAGTTGTTAGCGGCGCTGGACGGTGATCCGTGGGGCGGCCCTACAAAATGGTGATGAATAGGCTTCGTCTTGGGCCCCATGCTCACGAGGTCTGGCGCCAGTTGGTTGCGCTATCGCGAGGCTTTATTCCCACAGCGAGAGAGCACACGGCACCTTCGATGGTTCCAAATGGCACGGATGAGGTCGACCCAGTTCCGGAAGCGCAGAAGTCAGCCCGGGAGAGTTCGGTGCAGCCCTTCTCAAAATGAGGCAAACCCTCACCCCGGGACACCGCATCTGCGTCAGGGACCTGACCCGCAGCACCGCGTGGACGGTCGACCGGCCTGCGCGGAAGCCTACTGCCACTCCGCCAGATTTGGACCGACGTGCTCCGGGTGCTGGACGATGCGGGCGGGCGCTCCGATACCACGGGGTGCCTCCCTACCTGCAAAGGGTGATCAGGGCCTACCGTCGCATCGACGTGTCGAGTTCCCGTGCCGAGATGGGCTCCGGACCATCGAGGTGTGTGAGTTCCACAGGGGTCGGTGTTGGGACCGCTTCCGAACGTTGGTTCGACTGGTTGCACGGTGGCAGTATCGAGGGTGTCCGACGTCACTTGTTACGCGGACGACACCTCGTCACCGCCGTCAATTTCACGGGGTCTTCCCGCCACTGCCGGGGTCGCTCAAAATTGGGCGCTCCGGGCTAAGGCGGGGGGCCTGAAAATCCGGGGGCCCTTTAAACTTTTCGGGCCTCGGAACCCCCCTGCGACCCCCATCATGTTTCGGGTCGGTGGGCGTCAAAACCGACGATGAAATATCTCGGCCTGTTGGGCCGCCGAGGAGGTTTGGCCCCTTTGAGCGCCTCGCCCTGGTGGCGGCACGGGGCCTCCCTTGGGGCTGCTAAACGGAGGCCCTTTCCTTCGGCCTGGCCCGGGCGCCCTTCCTGTCAGGAGGCCCCGTGTGGGGAACCCTCCTGTCGACTGGAAAGGGGAGGTTTTGGCCCGGGCCCGGGGGCCAGGAATTGGCGGGGCGGCGGCCTTGGTCCTTGCCCTGGGAAGACCCAAAATCCTCGCGCCTCCCTGGGCGGGCGGTTCAGGGCTTTGCCAACCCAAAAATAAGGGGCCAGGAGATTCGCCCTTAACCCGGGGGGGCTCGGCTGGGGCCCCCAGCGCGGCCGTCAAACAAAAACCCTCGCCCGTTCAAGTGGTGGCTGAAAGGGACCGGCCCTAACATTCCGCGCACGAGGTTCTCCCGGACACGGCTGTTTCGGGGAGGTACCTGGCCGCGTCCGGTAGGAGCCAAGGGGTGCCACCCGTGGCGTATGTGCCGGACGGCCCCAACACGCCTGGAAGGTCCCAGCCTGGGTCGAGCCGCCGAGGCTTTAGTTTGGGCACGACCTTTCCTTCCCGCTGGTACGCAGGATGCTGAAACGAAAGGTCGTGGGGCGCCGTCCTTGCTTTTGCGAGGCGTGATGGCCCAAAGGGGGCCCGCGGAAAGGGACAGGGGGCCGTGGCGCCCTGGCTTCCGAGAAGAAGGCCAGGGCGCCGAAGGTGGCACGCGCCAACCCCCGCACTGGGCCCTGGGCGGGCCCGGGAGGGGCCGCCCCTGAGGGCCAAGAGGGGCGCCGGCGTTTGTTCCGGCCGCGCCTGCCGTTCGGGGTCCCCAACACCCCGGGAAAGGGCCCGAGAGGGACGTCGCGCCGGGCCCGATGACGTAATCGTGCCCGGGCCCCGCCGCGAGGGAGAAAGGAACAACCGTTGGTTTTTAGGGGTATATCTTGGTCGGGGCCCTTCCCTGCTGCCCTCACTTTGGGCGGGGAATCCAAAGCGGATTTTTTCAACGGCAAAAAAAAAAAAGGGGCCGTCCGGGGTTGGGTTGTCAGATCTCCCTCCGGCGCCCCAGTTGGATAGGCCCCCCAGATATGGGGGGCCTCCCGGCGGGACAAAAACCAGGGTGCGTTCGCCCGAAAGGGTGGAGATGTGGGAGGGGTTGCTCCCCCGGGTGAGCCTGTTGTGGCGGGTCCAGACCCTGCTCCCCTGCCCCTTTGTTAAGGGAACCGGGATGGGCCGTCTACCCTGCAGTGCTCAGGCCTCGCCGAGCGTGAATTTGAAAGAGCAAAGGATGAATGGGTGGGGTTGGGCAAAGGGGCGAGATGTAGAATGGGAAGTCCCCGCGGGGAAGGTGGATTCCCGGTGTATTACTCGGCTTTGCCGAACACCGGGCGATCTCGGCCTTCGTGGGTTCGGGATCCGCCGCGGCCGGAGTGCTGAGGTCCGCCTTTTGGCCGGCCGAGGAACAACCTCTTAAAAACCTTGATCCGGCGTTTGGTACGTGGCGTCGGGTGTCAAAAGCGGCGGAACGTCAACCAAACGGCCCCACCCGGAACTTCCCCCCCAGGGTATTTAGGGTTACCGGGCACAGGTCCCTGGGGCTTTACCTTTTCGGGGTTTGATAGGCATAAATCAAACAAAAAATGGAACAAAACAAAAAACGAACGGCGGAATTTGGTTGTTCAAGTGGGGAGGCGCGGGACCGGTGGGGGGCTCTCCAGGTGAAAACGCGGGCCTCAAATTTTCCAGCGCCGGGAGGGACACCGGCACTCAGGCGGTCGTCCGTAGGACGACCAGGGCCAAAAAATTTTGGGGCAAAGAAGGAGCAACCTTTTCTCCCTTCTTCGGGAGCGGGGCGTTTTGAAACGCCCCTACCGCGGAACTTCCCAAGAATCCGGGCAGGCGGCGCCGCGAAACTACCCCATCTGTCCTGTGGCAAAAGAAAGGCCCAAAAGGGCAGGCGTGGGAAAGACCGCACGCTCGAAGAAGAGGCCGCTCGGAGGAAGGCCTGGAGGAGGATGCCCAAGGCGGAGGATGCAAAGGAGATGGCGCTCAAAACCAGGCCATCTCCCAGGTTCCAAAGATCCGGCAACCTTGGGGCCCCTGCGGCCCCAAGGTTCCTCCGCCAAAACCGTATTCTAGCGCTCCAAGGGCCGAGATCGGGCTGGCGGCAAAAGGCGTTGGAAGCGGAGGGCCTCGAGGAGGGTCGCTCTAAGGCCGCTAGAGGAAGGAAAACCGGCAGCTAAGGGCCGCGGTGAAGGGCGATGTCCCGTTGGGGGACCCCAACCGGGTCGAACAAATACTGCGGGCCCTCATCTGGCATGGTGGGCCCTATGTTTCAGGCCCCACCCGGGAATCCGGACCGCCTGCTGCCGGAAAAGCCTTCGACCTCCGCTGGCCGCCGATAAACGGGCGGCCCCGAATTTGCGAGTCGGCCTGCTGCTCCCCCTACGCCTGCCGCCCCACCGTGCAGCAACAGCGGGGAAGGCAAAATTGGAAGCCAAAAAGCGCTCCCAAGGCGATGGAAGTTCCCCTTCCAACCTGTCCCGAAAGGGGAAGGGGAAAAAAGGGAAAAAAGGGCCCCGCCAACCCAGGAAGTTCGAAGCGCCACCAAATGGCAGAAAGTCGGCGGGCACCGAGAATCCCGGATGGACCGGTGACCCGCCCCAAAACTAAAGCCTGGGTGGTCCTAAAGAACAAGCAAAGAAGGGATGCCAAAATAAAGGCCCCTACCTCGTCGGCTGTAGTAATGCTGCAGCCCCAAGAAAAAAGGGTCATTTTCTGGCATCCTCCGGAAAAGAAAACATATAATTTGAAGGACATTGGTTGACGGCCTCCGGGTTCCCCGCGGAAAAGGGGCCAATCCTCAAGTTCGGGGCCCAGGGAAAAAGGCCCAACTGGCAGAAAAGCTTCGCCTTGGTTGGTCCTGAAAAACATATCCAGGCGAAAATCCAGACTTCGCATCTCGGGCCTGGACGATTCTGTGTAAGAGGAGTGGCTGGGCGGTAGCGCTAAAGGCGCTGCCGGTCACCCCGTTGGGGAAATCCCGCCAAGACCGCACGGGTCTTGGTGGAGGGTTGCCGTGGCAGCCACAAAAAATTATTGATGGTGGGCGCCTCCACGGGGGTGTTCGGTGGGTAAACTGCTTGGGCGGTCCGTGCGCTTCCACTGGAAATCGGGCCGTGCGGGCAGTGCCCCCGGGTCGACCGCAGCGGCCCTCTACCGTGGCCAGCTGGGCCCCGGAGGTTGCCGGCCGCGCCGCCTGTTCTTGTGCGCGGCGGCAAAAAACCAGCTGGCCAGTTGGGAGTGGCCTGCCGACCAAAAACCCGACAGGAGGCGAACAAATAAAGGAAGGCCTGGGCTTGGGCCAGGGACCAAGCCCAGGCTTCCTGAGGGACCCAAAACCCGAATAAAGATGGCCCGCTGAGCATCCTGCAGACTCTGAACCACTGCGCAGAGCTCAGGATCTCTTGTTTACGGCGGGTGGTCGTTCATGGCCGTGTCGGAACCGTACGTTCCCCGGCAATAAACTGGGCCGGGGACCTGTCCGACACGCGGCAGTGGTCCGGGACCTGCGGTCCCCCTCAACCGAGGATTTAAAAAAGGTCCAAGCTTGTCGGGCCTGTTGGGAAAGTAGTCGTTTGGATTTTTCCCAAAGATCTCTCCCACTTCAGGGGCACCTAGACCGACGGGGTCACTATCCGTTCTTACGGACCCTTCCCTGTGCTGGTCGGGGGATCTCAACCCAAAACACCGGCTTGGGCCCCCGGCGACGCGCGGGAAGGACACTGGAGGGGGCTCCCAGGTCGGGCTGTCGTTTCAGGGGTTCGGTAACACGTGTTTCAGCCCGGGCGGTCGATTTGATGTATCTTCCCTTGGCCCCTGGCTCGCCAATCGGAAGGTGTTGACGGGCGTCGGCCTGTCGGATCATGTTCATCCGATTCGGGCCCCCCCCCTCCCTAACCGGCCTGGCCCGGACCGGGGGACGGCCCCAGGTGGCGCCCTCAAGCTACAAAATCTGAAGGAGGCGGCAAGGTGTCGGGGTTTCCGGCCCAATTGTTGATGTGGAGGGGGGGTGGCCCGGGACGCAATGTCACGGGTGGACCGTCTGTCCGGCCAAACGTCTCCCCCAAACGCGGGTACTGGTGGAATCCCGAAATCGCCGCGATTGAGCGCACGCGGCGCGGCAACCCACCGTTGTCGGACGACGGCGCAGAGACCGGCCTGGGGCCGTTGCCGCCCTTTCAGCAGCAAAAGATCTCTGTGGGAATAGCCGGGGGCGATCGCCGCGGGGGGGATTGTTGGCGGCGCCGGTGATCCGTGGGGCGGCCCTTGGAATGCAGGCCGTTCCGGGCCCCCCCACCAATCTGGGTGTGCCCAAAAAGGGTGGAGTTGGCCCGCGGCCGTCGACCGTCCACGGGGCGGGTCAGGTCCCTGACGCAGGATGGGTGTCCCGGGTGAAATTTTGGCGGTGTCTCCGCATCGAACGCTTCCCCTGGGCCCCCAAAAAGGCTCCGATCCCGGGTTCCCCAAGGGTTCGGGGCCACCTGCATGACGTGTAGTTCCCGTGCCGAGATGGGTCCGGACCACGGGCGGTGAGCCCCGGGGTCGGGTTGGGACCGCTTTGGAACGTTGGCTTTGATTGGGGCTGTGG
The DNA here is from genome assembly GCA_029286875.1 of Lamproptera curius. Taxonomy (NCBI): domain Eukaryota; kingdom Metazoa; phylum Arthropoda; class Insecta; order Lepidoptera; family Papilionidae; genus Lamproptera; species Lamproptera curius. The sequence continues at coordinate 13,491 of JAGSMT010000494.1, forward strand.
CGGCGATACGAGGGTGTCGACGTCACTTGTTACCGGGACGACACCCCGTTACCGCCCGTCCCAATTTTCGCAGGGCTGCGATTCTCGCCACGCCGGGGTCCCGGATGGGGCGCATCCGGCCCTGGACAGGGTGGCGCTCGAAAATCCGGGCCCCTTTCGGGGCCCGGACCGCACCTGCGGCCCCACAAATTGTTTGCGGCCCCGGTCGACGTCAAGCCGCTTGAAATATCTCGGCCCGGTCGACCGCCGATGGAAGTTTTCGCCCATTTGAGCGCCTCGCGCCTAACGGCGAGGCAGGGCGCTCCAGACTGCTCCCCAACACCGGAGGACCCAACGCTCCTGCGCCTTTCCCGGGAGCCTGGGTTCCTGCGGGCACCCGTGTGGGCCACCCCTCAAAAGGAAGTAGGCAGTCTTGAGGAGACAGAGGGGTGTTGGCGATCCGGGCCGCGGGCCCGGACCATTCCGGTGAGGCGGCGTGCCTGTTGGCTGGTTTGCCCTGGGACCTGGATGCAGAAACCCTCGCTCACTCTTTTCTGGCGCAGGAACTCGGGCTTCAGGCCAACCCAAGGTGGGGCAGAAAATTGGCTCCCCAAAGGTGGGCGCGGCACCCCGCGGGGGCCCCAAACATACCCCCCGTTCTTGTGGTGGTAGAAAGAGGACGGCCCCTAACGTTCCGCCGGACGCAGGTTCCTGGACCGGCTGTTTCGGAGGTACCTGTGCCGCGTGGGTGGGGAGCCACAGAAGAGGCCACCACTGGGCGTAGGCGAAAAGACGGCCCAACACCGCGGAAGGTCCGCCTGGGTCCAAACGCCGGGGGTTTAGGGTTTGTGGGCACGACCTTTGCTTCCTGCTGTAGTACGCAGGATGCTGAAGGAGCAAGGTCGTAGGCGCCGTCCTTGCTTTTGCGAGGACGTGATGGCCGGAAGGAGGCCGCGGAAAGGACAGGGAGGCCGTGAGCGCCCTGGCTATCCGCAGAAGAAGGCCAGGGCGCCGAGAGTGGCGTACGCGCGCAACCTTCCCCTGACCGAGCCCCTGGGCGGCCGGCAGAGGGTGCCCGCCGCCCAGAGAAGAACTCAAGAGGAGCCTCGTGCTGTTTGTTCCGGCACGGCGCCTAAAGCGCGACGTTCGGGTGTCCCAACACCGGAGAAAGGCCCGACAGGCCACGTCGCGCCAGGGTCGCCGAAGACTGTTATCGGTGCCCGCGGCCCCGCTGCAGCGACATGAGAAAGGAACAACCGTTGGTTTTAGTGGGTATACCGGCGCTCCATCTTGGTCCGGGGCCCATATCCCCGCTGCCCCTCACTTTGGTGGCGGGGTGTTAATGTGCTTTGTTTTCTATAGGAAGTGTGAACGGCCGATCGCTGATTGATACAGTTCAGACCAGTGTTCACCATCATCTTCCTGAGAGGTGTACATCTATGTATATATGTATATATATAATTTTTTTTTTTTTTTAATTAACTTTGTTCATTGATTTTCCGAATGTTTTGATGATTGATGTGCAAAATGAGGTAAAGGATTTAATAGCTGATTCTTTTAATAATTTCAACTAAATTATATGGAGACACCTTTGCTGCATGCAAGTCTCTTCATGATCGTGTCTTTTGCAGCGAACACTTGGCAGTGCTTCAGTAGATGTTCTATTGTTTGGCTTGAGGTTTTGTGCAGGGGCAGGTGTCGTCTGGTACGATCTTAAACCGGTGTAGAGTATGACTTGTAGTATCCGTGGCCTGTGGTATTTGTGTGGAGCTCGAATGATGTTGCTGTGCATTTCCTGAATTCTTTATATCTTTTAAATTATGTAGTAGTGCTTTGGTGTGTGACCCCTGCGGAGAGCTAGCATATCTGGACTGCCAGGTGGCGTAGTGTTCTGCGCGAAGCTTTTGTTTCACATAAGAAATTGGGAACTGTGAGTAGTCTGAAGCTTTGTGCATGCGTGCTCCGTTGTTTGCTGCCGCATCGCTTACTCGTTTCCTTTGACTCCTGAATGTCCTTTGACCCAGTCTATGTTATATTGTGTTTTGGTTGTCGTGGATGAGTTTATGAATATTTGCTACTATTGGGTGAGTGTTGCTTCTATTATTAAGGGCATATATTGAAGAGAGTCGGAGAAGATGTAGGTGTTGGGGTGCTTTTCACTTACTATCCATTGGCATGCTTTCAGATGTGAATAAGCTCTGCCTGAAATACTGTGCACTACTGTGTAATTTGTATTTTTTGGTTATGGGTGTTTAGTGTCTCCGTGTCGGTAAAGAACGAATGCGCGCCAACTGACCGTCTTCCTGCTTACTTCCGTCAAGTGTATACTCAGTGGCTGGTGTGCTTTCTTCGTTCCGGAATTAGTAGGGTGTTGAGAGGGGTATGGGTTTTATAGTGAGCCTTCTGCGGATGTAACAGTTCTTGACGGGAGCAGGTCTTTCATAGGGAATGTCACTGGGGAGGAGTTCGGTGTTTCCGGTGAGCCTGACTTTTTCGATTTGGTGTACTTCCTGAATTTTGAGGTCTAGCGGGGTAAATTGAGCGAGAGCCAGAGCAGCAGAGGTCGAGATGGTGCGGAATCCTCTGATAGCTTTTATGGCAAAGCCACGCTGCATGCTGGTCAGAGATTTTTGGATGTATCGCTTGTTCACTATGTGGCCCCACACCCCGGCAGCATAGGTGATGATTGGCTCGATGACCCGAAGATAGATGGTCCGCACGTTCTCGGGATGAGCACCCCAGGTTGGTCGGGAGTACAAGCACAGCTTATTAAATATTCGTGTTGCTTTTCCCAGAACGTGCTGTACGTGGCGGCCAAATAAGAGTTTCTCATCTAGAATAATACCTAGGAGTTTGATCTCTTTACAGTTGGTTAACATTTGACCTTCCATCTCTACCCTCAGAGTTCGGGCCTTGGGGGTAAAGGCAATAAGCTGCGTTTTGCGGCCCTTCAGCTTGCCTTTTGCCCCGTCCTTCTTCTGCCCCCACCTGCTCCTCCAGGCGGTTTCGTTGTTGGGTGACAACCAATATCACTCGTCTGCTGGCCTGCGTGGCATCGGGGGTAGTTGGTTGTAGTTCATCAAGAATAATTTCCACGTGCGGTCCCCCCGAGCCTAAGCTCCTTCTCGTTTCTTTGACCCTAATGTCCCGGGCCCAGTCTATTTTATTTTGTGTTTTGGTTTTTGTGGATGAGTTTATGAATATTTGCTACTATTGGGTGATGTTGCTTCTTTATTGGGCATATATTGAAGAAGTGGAGAAGATGTGGTGTTGGTGCTTTTCCTTACTATCCTTGGCTCTTTCAAAAATCTCTCCCTAAATACTTGCAGCTACTGTTAATTTGTATTTTTGGGTTATGGGTGTTTTGTGTCTCCTTGGTAAGGGAATGGGCCGCCAACGGCCGTCTTCCTGCTTACTTTCGTGTATACTCAGTTGGTTGCTATTCTTCTTTTCCGGAATTATGGGTGTTGGGAGGGTATGGGTTTTATAGGGCCTTCTACGGGATGAACAGGTTTTAGGGGAGGTCTTTCATAGGGGATGTCCTGGGGAGGGTTCGGGTGTTTCAGTGAGCCTGACTTTTTCGATTTGGGTGTACTTCCCTTTTGAGGTCTGGCGGTAAATTGAGCGAGCCAGGCAGCAATCGGATGGTGCGGAATCCTCGAACTGGCAAAGCCACCCATGCTGGTAGGTTTTTTGGATTCCTTGTTCCTATTTACACCCCGCAGCATAGGTGTTTGTCGATGCCCGAAATAGATGGTCCCACGTTCTCAGGAAGGCACCCGGTTGGTCGGGTCGCACACAAAATATTCGTTTGCTTTTTCCCAGAACGTGCTGTACGTGGCGGCCAAATAAAGGTTTCTCCTGGGAATAATACCTGGGGTTTGATCTTTTGTTGGAACATTTGACCTTCCATCTCTACCCTCAGGTTCGGGCCTTGGGGTAAAGGCAATAACTGCGTTTTGCGGCACCAATTCACGCGCCCCCAGTCCGCTATCTTCTGCCCCATGCCCGTAAACCCTCAGGGGTTTACGTTGTTGGCGTACCCTTCCCGTCGTCTGCGTAGGCCTCCAAGTGGCATCCGGGTGGTAGTTGGTTGAATATTAAGAATGATGTTCCCGTGCAGGTCCCCGGCCTGAACCATCCTTGTTTGCTTGGTGCGAACCCCATTGGATCGTTTTGGGGATTTTTTAAGGCGGTGTTTCTGAAAGCGCACTCTCGGAACGTGTTGAGGCCCGGGCCCAGGGTTGTCAAAAAGCCGCCCCTGTGTCGAGCGGACGGCGGCAACCGAAACTTATCCCGTTTGTTTGTATAATTTCGTTAAATTGTTATGGGTCAACCTGCCCGGTTTACCCGAGCCGAATTGTTTGCCGTTACTATTTTCTGTGGTTGATGCCCGTGCGATTCTTTTTTGTGATGAGTTTTCTTAAACTTTCCTAAACGGGGATGAGTCAATCGGTCGGTAGGAGGAAAAGGGAGGTTAATTGTCTTTCCTGGTTTGGGATGATTTTGGTATCGGTTTCCATTGATCGGGGAAATGATGGGGTGAGGCAACGGTTCGATGTCGGTGATTAAGCGGGGTAAGCTAAAGGTGGTTGCATTTCAGCTTTAAATGGTCCACCCCTGGGGCTTTTGGTTCATTTTTGTTCCTCCATTACCTCCTCCTCGTGAAAGGTAGGTTCATTTGAATCACAGGAGCATTAGCAACGCAGTTGGTGATGGCGTGCTATGAGGTCTGGAGTTCCAAGGGTAGAAATGTTCAAGTCCTCCCAGTCTCTGTTGCATTGGTGGTGAATCGTTTGCTACCATGGGTGGCTGGTGGCTGTCTGGGTTCTGAATCTTTCAGTCTGTTCGTCAGTGACCTGTTCTCTTTGGTTTTAATTACAGAAACTCGGGGCTTCTTTGGACTCATCCCGAAGGCCTAGCGGGAGCTTTTTGTTTCCCTTTTGTTCTATAGGGTGGTCTATGGGTAGGTTCTGTTTTTTTAGCCGTGCGCAGTCTGGGTGGGTCTATCACCTCCTTTTTGAGGTCTTCGTCACTTTCCACCAGAGTGGTTTGTTTGCATCCGGCTGCTGATTTGGCGTTGATGCCCTCAAGCCTGGTGAATGGGTGTCCCGTGTTCGTGGAGAACCTCTTCCGTCAGGTTTAATCCATCAACATCTCTTCGGATCTCGCGGCCATGAGGGTATGAAGGGTGTTTCTGAATAATGTCAGTTCTTTTCCTTCTTATAAAAAAACGTGGGTATTTTCTGGACTTAAAACTGGCCTTGATGAATGAACTCTATTGCGTTGTGTTTGGGGGGCATGCTTGATGTTTTCCATCCTGAGATCTATTTAAAAGGTCCTAATGGAGGTCGATGATGGAAGATCTGTTGCGGCCGTGGTGATGGTTTCAAATGGGGTTGTCTCTGTGTTACATATGTATAAGTCATTGCTTGCCCAGTTCAAGAGTGATGTGCCTCTGGGGTTCGCCCTCTTGCTCCCCGATGGGTGCCAACCTAAAAGTCTCCTCTGGATTACTCTAGCCCCTCCTCGGCTTTGGAAAGCTCAGGCCTCAAAAGGTGTTTTGGTCACTCGGCTCAGTAAGCAGGGAAATGTTTCTTTTCCTGTCTTATTTGAATCACTGCTAGGTTTGCCGAAGAATATTGTGATAGGCCGAGGACGGGCCTACTCCTTTCTTCGTCAGTATGCATCCTTGACCCGCTACCGTTGGAAAGGGTGGTTTCCCCGGGATGTTTTCACCTCGTTACCCCACTCGGTTCGGATAGGCTGGGTGGTATCGATCCGAGAAATGGACTAAAAACTCGTCCAGCTGTTCTTGGTTATCGACGTTCATTGAAAATTTGTGGGTTTTTGTTATAATTGGTCTGTGCCATAATCTTTTTGTCAATAATTTTCTGTCTTTGGGAAATCGGTTGTGGGCGTTTTGATGTGGCGCTGTGTGCGGTGCTTTTGGTTTGGAATCGGTGTTGTGTTTGACCAATTTTGCCGCTGGCTTTATTATGCAGTCGGCTGTATTAATACTGCAGTGCGCGAGTTTGTTCGTTATGGACACTTTTCTTAGTATGGCCGAACAGGCACTTGGGCTTTTCGGAAAAGGTTGTTTTATGGGATGGTTGGTTCGGGCAGACGCCGGGCTTAGCCCTCCCGAGCTCTGTGTTACCCTTTATATTTGGTTTGGCGCCAATCTCAAGTCTCTCCCGTTTAATGATCATGGTTCGGGTTTGGGTGATTTATGATAGGTCTTCAGAGGGCTCCTTGGGGGTTAGATACCCAAAAGGGGTGGAAACTTGGGGATGGGTTGCTTTACTTATTCTCAAAGGGTGGTTTTTGTTACGGTGTCAAATTATTTTGGTTTGGTTTGGACAGCGCTTAAGGGAAAGGATTTTAAAATAATTTAGTTAGGTGATTTCCTGTAACCCCCCCTTTGCGGAACGAAAAGGGGGTGGGTGGAGCCTTTGGGGGGTGCTGGAAGGGCGGCTGGTGCGGTTTGGGGTTTCGCGCCGTGGTAGAGGGGGGGTGGAGCCGGGTCAGCGGCGGGGTTTTTCTAAACCCGGGGTTTTTCGGTAACAATCCCCCAATCCCCGGGGTGGGGCCCAAAAGGGCGAGGGGGAAAAGGGCCCTAGGGAGCTCGTCTCAGCACTCTCTCGTGGGAATTTCCCCGCGCGGCGGGGTTTGTTGGCTCGGTGCCCTTCAAATTTTGTTAATTTTTTCCCAAATCGCGCTTTGGGGTGCGGGGGTTTGGCGAGAAGATCCCAGGAGGATTTGTGCAGAAAGGAAGTAACAATGGATTCGCCGAAATCCTTTAAATGGGTAGTGCTAATTAGTTATTATTTGTTGCAAAATGTCAGAACAGGGGTGTGACGGTTTGAAAGATTCAAAAAAATTAGTTTTTTGAAAATGGACTTTGAAAGCGGAAACTAAGATTTGCGAAAATGAAACCTCAACGGATGAAACTATATTTGGTATTAAAATCGGGAAAAATTGTTTCTAATTTTTAGAAAGTTTGGTGAAAAAAAGAAAGATCGCTATGGTTAGAATATTTTTTGGGAATGATGGTTAAATTAGGTTAGGTTAAATTGGTTTTTATTGGTTTAACACCTATACCGGCCTGGCCGGACCCCGGGACGACGGCCCCAGGTGGCGCCCAAGCCCTGGACCGAGGCTGCTGAAGGAGGCGGCAATGTGCAGTCTGGGTTTCTGCCAATATTGTCGATGTGGAGGGGGCCTGGCTCCGGGACCAATGTCGGGTGTGCGACGCGTCGATTCGGGCAAACGTCCCCTCCAAAACGCCGGTTACTGGGGAATCCGAAATCGCCGCGATGGAAGGTGCATCTGGACCCTCATCCCCGTTGGGGAGACGGCGCAGGGACCCGGCCCGAGGCCTCTCGCCTCTTTCAGCAGCAAAAGGATGGCTCTCAAAGTGGGAATAGCCGAGGGCGTCCCCGTAGAAGTTTTGGCGGCCTAGACGGTATCCGTGGGGGCCCCAAAAAGGTTATGAACAGGCTTGGGGCCCCCACTCCCGGGTCTGGCGCCGCAGTTGGTTTGGGGCGTCCCGCCGAGCATTCCCCGCGAGAGGGCACCCCTTCGTGGTCCCAAAATGGCCGGATGAGTCAGTCCGGAAGCCCAGAAATCACCCAGGAGGTTCGGTGCGGCCCTTTAAAAATGAGGGCAAACACCCCCCGGGTCGTGGCTTCGGACGCGCGCTGGCCTGGCCCCTGGGGACCCCCTGGGCCCAAGTAGGGGCGATGTTTTCTGCCTGTCTGGCTCAAGCCTTAAACCACAGAGGTGGAAGACAGGCAGACTTCGTCCCTAAAAGGAGGGGCGTCCTGCGGGACCCCTCCGCCCGGGCCGATCGTGCTGTTGGATGTGGGAAAACTTTTGAGAGAATCGTGGCGGCCCGCATCGTCCAGCACCTGGAGCACGTCGGTCCCAATCTGGCGGAGTGGCAGTATGGCTTCCGCAGGGCCCGGTCGACCGTTCCACGCGGTGCTGCGGGTCGGGTCCCTGACGCAGCATGGGTGTCCGGGGTGAGGGTGTTTTGGGGTCCAACCACATCGCCCGCATTCAACACCCCGCCCTGGGCCCGCCGCAAAGGGGCCCGATACCAAAGGGCCTCCCACCTGCAAAAGGGGGGATCGGGGCCTACCTGTCGACGGTGTCGAGTTCCCGTCCGAGGCCCGGACCATCGAGGTTCGGAGTTCCCAAGGGGTCGAAAGGGGACCGCTTTGTGGAACGTTGGTTTTGACTGGGCTGTGGCGGCAATTCGGGGGTTCCATCACTTGTTCGGCGGACACCCTCGTCACCGCCGTGGCACCAATTTTCCCGGGCTGCGATTCTCGCCACCGCCGGGGTCGCTCGAATTGGGCCAATCCGGCGGCCAAAGGAAGGTGGCGCTAGAAAAATCCGGGGCCCTTTACTTTTTACGGGCCTCCGGAAGCGCCCCTCGGACGCCCACATCATCGTTTGCGGCGTCCCGTCGACGTCGCCGACGATGAAATATCCGGGCCTAGTCTAGACCGCCGATGGGGGTTTTGCCCCAATTTGAGCGCCCCCGCCAAGGGCAGGCCGGATCTCGGGCAGACTGCCCCAACACCGGAGGACCCAGCAGCTCCTGCCCGCCTGTGCCGCCGGGTCTCGGTCCCATGGCCCGTACGGGGCACCCTTTTGGGCCGACACCCTCCAAAAAGGTGGCCGACTGTACTGAGAAGAACCCAGAGGGTGTTGGCATCCGGGCCGTACGGGTTACCCGGACCATCTTCCGGCGAGGCGGCGGGTGCCCGTTGGCTGGCTCCTTGCCCCGGGGACCCGAACCAGAAACTCCGTCACTCTTCTTCTGGCCGAGGAGGCGGAAGTCTCGGGGCATGCCAGCCCGGAAGAAATAAGGGGCGCAGGAAGAAAATTCGCTCCCTTGCAATACAGGAGGGGAGCTGCGGTTGAACTTCCCGCCGGCTCAAACCAATAAAGCCATACGCCCGGTTCTAAAGTGGTGGGGCCAGAAAGGACCGGCTCCCTTAACATTCCGCGCGACGCGGCCCCCGGACACGGCTGTTTCAGGACCTGGCCGCGTGGCCGGTGGGGAGCCCACGAAGGGTGCCCCCTGTGGCGTATGGTGAAAAGAGACGGCCCAACCGTGCTGGAAGGTGCCCAGCCTGGGCCGGCAGCCCGAGGCCCAAGAAATGGGGGCCGACCTTTCGCTTCCCGCCGGCCAGGTGGTAAGAGGAAAGGTCGGGGGCGCCGGGTCCCTTGCTTTCTTGGGGAACGTGATGGCCCGGAAGGGTCCGGAGGGGACAGGGAGGCCGAGGGCCCCTGGCTATCCGCAGAAAGAAGGCCAGGGCGCGAAGGTGGCGGCCGCGCCAACCCTTCCCTCACTGAGCCCCTGGGCGGCTGGCAAGAGGGGGCCCGCCGCCCAAGAGAAGGTCAAAGAGGAGCCCGTGCTGTTTTGTTCCGGCACGGCGCCTAAACGTTCCGGGTGTCCCTTGCCACCCGGAGAGAAAGGCCTGGAGAGGGGCCACGTCGCGCCGGGGGGTTTGAGGACTGTAATCCGGTGCCCGCGGCCCCCGGCTACAGCACAAGAGAAAGGAACAACCGTTGGTTTTTTGGTGGGTATACCCTTCGCCCATCTTGGTCCGGGGGCCCCAATTCCTCCCCCTCACTTTGGCGGGGGGAATCCTAACTGGATTTTTTCCAACGGCAAAAAAAAAAAGGATTAGTTAGGTTGGGTTTTCCCAGGGCGCCGGTTGGAGCCCCAGGGGTCGGTGTTGGGACCCTTCCGTGGAACGTTGGTTTTAATTGGGTGCTAGGGTGTTCAGGGGGTCGACGTCACTTTGGCGGACGACACCCTCGTTACCGCCCTGGCACCAATTTTCGAAGGGGCTGCGATTTCGCCACTGCCGGGTCGCTCCAAGGTTGGGCCATCCGGGGCCTAGGACCAAGGTGGGCTCGAAAAATCCGGGCCCCTTTACACGGGCCCTCGGAACGCCACCTGCGGACGCCCACATTTGTTTGCGGCGTCCGCGTCGACGCCAAACCGACTATGAAATACCTGGCCTGGTCCTAGACCGCAGATGGGTTTTTGCCCATTTTGAGCGCCTGCCCAGAATTGGCAGGGGCAACGGCGGCTCTCGGCAGACTGCTCCCCAACACCGGAGGACCCAGAGCTCCTGGTCGCCAGCCGAACCCACGCCCGGGTCCGGGCCAATTCCTGTACGGGGACCTTGCGGGGGCCGACACCCTTCCAAAGGAGGCCGGCAGGCAAAGAGAAACTCAGGGGTGGTGGCAATCCGGGCCCGCCGGGCCACCGGACCATCTCCGGCGAGGGCGGCCCTGATGGTGGCTCCTTGCCCTGGGACCTGGGATGAAAACCCCGCGTCACTCTTTTCCTTGGCGCGAGGAGGGCGAGGTCTCGGGGTTCAGGCCAGCCCCAGAAGAGAAAAGGGGCGAGGGGAATTGCGCCCCTTCCAAACAGGAATTGGGTTGGGAAAGACCCCAACGCCGGCTCCCAACAGAGAAGCCATACGCCCCCGTAATTAAAAGTGGTTAGAAAGAGGGCCGGCTCCCTAACATTCCGCGCGACGCAGGTTCTCCCGGACACGGCCTGTTTCGGGAGGTACCCGTGCCCTTGGGGTAGGAGGCCCACCTGAGGAAGTGCCACCACTGGTGGCGTATGTGTGAAGAGACGGCCCCAACACGCGTTGGAAGAGTGCCCCTGGGTCGAGGCAACGCCGAGGAGCTGCGTGGTGTCGGGGGCACGACCTTTTCGCTTCCTGCTGGTGCAGGGATGCCAGGAAACGAGGGGTCGGTGGGGCGCCGTCCTTTTTTGCGAGGACGTAGGCCCGGAAGGAGGCCGCGGAAAGGGACAGGGGGCCGGGGCGCCCCTGGCTATCCGCAGAAGAAGGCCAGGGCGCCGAAGAGGGCGTACGCGCAACCTTCCCCGACGAAAGGCCCCGGGGCCGGCCAAGAGGGTGCCCGCCCGCCCAGAAAGGGCTCAAGAGGGAGCGCCGTGCCGTTTGTTCCGGCACGGCGCCCGGGACGTTCCGGTTCCCCAAACCCGGAGAAGAAAAGGCCCGAGAGGGCCCACGTCGCGCCCGCCGAAGACGGGTCGTGCCCCGCGGCCCCGGCTGGACATGAGAAAGGGAACAACCGTTGGTTTTTGGTGGGAACCGCCGCTCCCTCTTGGGTCCAGGCCCCCATTATCCCCCGCCCCTCACTTTGGCGGCAAATCCGTAACCGGATTTTTCCAAGGCAAAAAAAAAAAAAAAAAAAGGTTCTCCAGGGCTGGACTCGCCACTGCCGGGTTGGCCAATTGGGCGCATCCGGCGGGACCAGAGGTGGCGCTCGAAAAACCGGAGGCCCCTTTACCGGGCCTCGGAACGCCACCACCCGGACGCCCCACAATTGTTTGGCGGCGTCCGGGCGTCGACGGCCGACGATGAAGTATCTCGGCCCGTCCCGGACCGCCGATGGAAGTTTTGCGCCCATTTTGAGCGCCTCGCCTTCAAAGGGGGCAGCGGGCCTGGCAGACTGCCCCCAACCGGAGGACCCAGCAGCTCCTGTCGCCGCCTGTACGCCGGGAGTCGTCAGGTCCATGGTCCTATGGGGCACCCGTGTGGGCCGACACCCTCCAAAGGAGGCTGGCAGTGCTGAAGAGAACCGAGGGTGTTGCAATCCGGGCCGTACGGGGCTACCGGACCATCCCGGCGAGGCGGCGTGCCTGTTGGCTGGCTCCTTGCCCTGGGACCTAGACGCAGAAACCTCGCGTCACTCTTCTTCGGCGCGAGGGGCGGGTCTCGGGGCTTCAGGCCCACCCCAGAAGAGAGATAAGGGGCAGAGACGTTGGCTCCCTTGCAATACAGGAGTGGAGTTGCGGTGGACACCCAGCGCCGTCATACAGTGCCATACGCCCCGTATTAAAGTGGTGGCTAGAAAGAGGACAGGCTCCTAACATTCCGCGCGACGCGGTTCTCTCGGACACGGCTGTTTCGGAGGTATGTTGCGCGTGGCCGGTAGGGAGCCCACGAGGAGGCCACTGTGGCGTATGTGCTGAAGAGAACGGCCCACACGGTTGGAAGGTGCCCAGCCTGGGTCGAGCAACGCCGAGAGCTGCGTAGTGTCAGGGCAGACCTTTCGCTTCCTGCTGTAGTACGCAGGATGCTGAGAGCGAAGGTCGTGGGGCGCCGTCCTTGCTTTTTGCGAGGCAGATGGCCCGGAAGGAGGCCGCGGAAAGGGACAAGGGAGGCCTGGAAGCGCCCGGCTATCCGCCAGAAGAAGGCCAGGGGCCGGAGGGCGTACGCGCGCAACCTTCCCCGGCATTGGGCCCCTGGGCCGGCCGGGCAAAGGGTGCCCGCCGCCCAGAGAAGGGCCCAAAGAGGGAGCGCCGTGTTGTTTGTTCCGGCACGGCCTTAAAGCATTTGTTCCGGGTGTCCCAACACACCCGGAAAAGGCCGAGAGGGCCACGTCGCGCCGGGGTCGCCGAAGACCTGATCGTGCCCCGCGGCCCCGGCTAAGGACAAAAGAAAGGGAACAACCGTTGGTTTTTGGTGGGTATCCGGCCCCATCTTGGTCCGGGGAGCCCCCATATCCTCGCCCCCCTCCTTTGGCGGCGGGGAATCCGTAATGGATTTTCCAAGGCAAAAAAAAAAAAAAAAAAAAAAAAAAGGTTAGGTTAGGTTGGAGTGTCTCTAAGCGGCCTCGTTACGGTAAAGCTGCGGACCTGTAAGCTAGTATAGTGTGGCGTTTTTACCGGAGTAGAGCGGCTCTCGTTACGGTAAAGCGTAGACCAAGTGAGCTAGTACTGTTGGTCGTTTTGACTTCAATGTCTCCAAGCGGCTCTCATTACGGTAAAGCTTTGGAGTAAAGTAAGTTAGTGTGTTTTTCTTTTTTCTGAGCCGGTTGAGCTCAAATAAAATGGTTGAATCCGACTCGGATGATAACATGCTGTTGGAGGAGAAAACGTTGCTCCAAGAGCGCTGACTGTCAGGATGGAACAAAATACCTGAAGAACCGACTGCGCGCTCGTTGCATAACGGCGAACCCATCAAAGTGGAACTGCTCGAGCGGTACCCCGCCGATAAGGATACTGAAGACGTACCAGTCTACTCAGAGCGGTGGAGGAGCTAAATGTCTTCTCAATGTGCTACAGGCGCAGACAAAGAGGGCTTAATAAACAAGTGGCTGGAGGAGCTAGAACACCGGCGGCAGGCAAGTCTACGGTCAAGGCGATTCGTCCTCATCTGAAACAGTGGTTGCACCGAGCTTGAGTGCCCTACCGTACCGTCTGGTGCAGGTCCTTACCGGACATGGATGCTTCGGAAATACCTGCACCGGATAGCGGCAGAGAACCGACACCGGCCTGTCGCGAATGCGATAACCAGGACGATACAGCACATCATCTCTAGTGGATGTCAAGCGTGGGGCCCTATGAGAACCACTGGTTCAACTGATTGGTCGAACCTTGGACTTACCAACGGTAGTTGAGGCAATGCTCAAAGCAAGAAAATATGGAGGCGGCTGTCACGTTTGGTGAAAAGTGTTACGACAGAAAGAGATAGCAGGCGGGAACGCGAGGCTGCTGCCCTCGCTTGCATCGTGCCGAAGAAAGCGTGGAACACGAGCGCCGCTAGCTTACCTTCTCCCCTCCAGCGGCGTCCTGCATTCTCCGGACTAATGAGTTACTCAGATCCGGATACTTTCTTTAAATTGGACATTAATCACGAGGCATCGCGGTAGCATGTCAAACGATCCGATGCCTCATAAATGAAGAGTATCCCCAGGAGTTTAGTGGGTAGTCAGAACCACTCGGGCTTGAGTCCACCTCCGTGCGTAAATCATTCTCCTGGGATAACAAAAAAAAAAAAAAAAGGTTAGTTAGGTTAGGTTGAGTTAGGTTAGGTTAGGTTAGGTTAGGTTAGGTTAGGTTTTTTTTTTTTTTTTTTTTTTTTCTCGGACTACTCCAACATACTAGGTCAGACCTGTGTTTACTGATACTCTTTCTTTCCAGTTCTCGATCATTCCTCTCGTACTTCCATTCTTCATGCTTTGTCTTTCTTACATTCTTCATCTATCACAACTTTTCTGGTGGGATTCTAGCTTCATACTCTATTCTAATCTAAAGCCTATCTTTTTGTTTATTATTATTTCAATTTTAAACACGGGGTAAATAATTTCGTACAAACCATAACGACATCTTATTTTACAATTTTCATATATACTATAACTTACTTGTATAAATTTTGCATTCAATTTTTATCTTAGGTCTAGTATACAATTTTCTTATATCTATCTTATAACTACTTGTATACCATTTTGCATTTCGGTTTTATCTTAGATTAAGTATTACAATTTTCTTATATCTATCTTATAACTCTTGTTTACTATTTTTGCATTTATATATTCTTAAATCTATTATGACAATTTACTTAAATCTACCTTATAATTAATTGTAAACAATTTTGCATTAATATTTTCTTAGTCTATTATAATAATTTGCCTGTTTATCTTATATACAATTTCAATTTATGTTCTATATCTATCTTATTAGTTACACAGTTTTATATTTATACAAGATTATTAATTTTGATATCTATTTTTATATTTAACTATTTTTTACAGTATACAGTATTTTTATGTCGTATATTCAGTGCTCATCAATGCCCTTGTCATACCAGACCTCTATGCATGAAAGGATCGTGCTGGCCGACCACTATATGTAACAGTAGAGGCAGACAGCTCATCCCATTTCATCGTATCGGACAGTCTTAGCTGAACGCGTTGTGCGCCTTGTCGTCCACCTTTGACGGACACGAGTTTTGGCAACTCGGGGTTTGTTCACGGGGTCAGGACACTCCGACTTCATGTGCGAACCGCACGAGTGGCTGCAGATCATCGACTCAGTACAGAACCACTTACCCCGTGGCCGTAGCCAGGCAACGTGTGCACTGGACTAATGGCGTCTGGTCTTCGGCTCTGACTCTTTGAAGGTCGATGTGAACCGCTTCCAGCCACCGTGACCCTCTGCCATACGAGTCAGGGAGACGCGATGATAATAGGGTCGTATTTGGGTTTCTGGTCTTCTTTCTGTACTTGATGGAGATCCTGCTTTCCTCCTCGTCGAGTCGTGAAGACATCCGATTCTGATTTCTCAGGGCTTTGACAATATCGTCGTCGGATTATCATGATGACATCCTGAGAATCAGAAGCGTCTTTTCACTTCCTCGATGATGAGGTCCGAATCTCCTTCAATCTAGAACTTCACTTTACTGCGTTCCTCTTTGGTGCGAAACCCATTGTTACCTTCTGGTCTTTCACCTTCCTCACCCTTTGGACCGTCCTTGAGCCTCTTTGGCGTCGATCGCGTTGCAATTTTCCCCAATATTTCCTCCCTGTAGTCTATTCAGTTTTCGGTGACCACCATTGAGTGCAGCGTGGTGTGCCTGCGTGGCGACTTCTCCTTTGATTGGCCGTCACACTGCATGGTGCTGCCTCCTGTGGTCCCTTATGCAGATGATTGTCTCTTTCAGCTCTTCTATAATTGCATTTGATTGTAGCAACAGCCTGCTGTCTCTTCTATCCTTGCACCCAGTGTTGGTCCACTGACCGTCGATGTGGCGTCAGCAGCTGTGCATGTGGCTCTGCTGATCTGGTCTTTCCAGCGTTTTTAAAGCCAGTTCGGACTCCTTCACCAGTTGGTAAGCGTTCTACTGAGCTCTACCACGGCGTTTTTAATCTCGGTCTTAGTGTTCCGACTAGGTTAATCATGCTCTTGGCTCTGCATGCGAGCCTTCGCCTCCGCTGTCCGTCACTAAAACGACTACCTGCGCCTGTCAACCTGCTCTGCTGGGCTTCCTGTGCCAGCCTGTGTGTGATCAGCTCCGATCATATTGAGTATATGCAGCAGAGTCAATAAATGCTAATTATAGGTTTAAAGAACTGGGTTGTGACTTGAGTGAAGCAATTGTAGCGAAATGTAATAAATTTTGAAAATAAAGTTAAACGGTTTTTATAAAAATTATTATCTCTAAAACTAATAGTTGCACGGTTTGAAACTTCAGATATAATAAATGTGTATGGGTTAACAATTTCAGATAATAATATTAATAAAAAGCAATAGAATTTTGAATTATAAAGATTTTAAAAAGCAAAATTAAATTAGCTATAACTAGATCAGTGATTCTAATATTAAAAATTTTACTGTGCGAGCATTTATTTTTGCCTTTAATAATATAAAATATAAAAATAAAAATTTACTTAAGACAAAAAGTGAAAAAGTTTGAATTACATAAAACTGTATGAATTTTGTGTTTTGCCTATAACTTGGCCAATTGTTACTAAAATTCTGAAATTTGTATATGTTATAGCTAATACTAGGTTCTCAATATTCTAATTAAAAACTAGTGCATTGTCGCTTAGGTAAATTAAAATTATTTTAGTAAAATTTTGAGGTTATGTTTTCTATAGTCATACTCGCTTCCACTCAACCTTTTCAGATCCGAAAACGGCTCAGCTCCCTCCGTGTCTGTATCCTGCTGCAATTGAGTGCGCTAAGTCTTCGGTTTGCAGGGGCACGTGCCACAGTTTTGCTGTTTTCGGTTTTCTCCTACGTTTCTTGCAGGAAAATTCTGAAAAACTTCACGAGCACATGGGGATCAGAGGCTCTCCGATCAAACGAGAAAGAAGGGTCGTCGCTCAAAAATGCGCTCGCAAAAACTAGTCTTGAAAATTAGTTTTCTTCACAACTTTTCACTTTTCACTTTTGAAAATCTGTTTTCACAATCAAAAAGGGACATCAGCGCCATCTAACGATATATCACCTATGACTTTCACTTTTGACCACTTTTACGAATTTTGAACCGGGCCTTCAAAAGTAGCGTCTTCGACAACGGGCACGACAGACTGGTTGGTTAGAAGTTAGGTTAGAGTTAGGTTGGTTAGGTTGGTTGGTTCCTGCAGACAAATCTGAACCACTGTCAGAACTCAGGACCTCTTGTTTCAGAGCATGGCGCGTATGGTATCAGGTGGCCGTAGTGTCGGACCGATTACGTTCCCCGGCAACTTGGGCCGGGACCTGTCGACACTGCAGCAGTGGTCTGTGGGACTGCCGGGGTCCCCTCAACCGAGGGATGTGAAGAAAGGTCCAGCTGTCGGCGCTCTGTTGGGAGATATTGTTGTCGTTTCGGCGTACTTTACTCTCCCATCGATCTCGTCCGACCGAGCACCTAGACCGACTGGGGTCGCTGATCCGTTCTTACGGACCCTTCCTGTGCTGGTCGCGGGGATCTCAACGCCTCACCGGCTTGGGGTTTCCTGCAGCAGACGCACGGGAAGGACACTGGAAGTGGCTCTGGAGGTCGGGCTGTCGGTCCTAAACGGGGTTCGGTAAACACGTTGTACAGGGCCAGGGGGTCGATCGTTGATGTATCGTTCCTAGCCCGCCCTGGCTCGCCGATGGGCTGGAAGGTGGTGACGGGCGTCGAGACCCTGTCGGATCATCGTTACATCCGATTCGGGGTCTCCGCCCTCCTAACTTACCGGCCTGGCCGGACCGAGGACGACGGCCCAGGTGGCGCCTCGGAAGCCTGGACCGGGCTGCTGAAGGCGGCAATAGTGCAGTCGTGGGTTTCTGCTGCTGCATTGTCGATGTGGAGGGAGCACAATGCTCACGGGACGCAATGACACAGGTGTGTGACGCGTCGATGTCCCGGGCCAAACGTCTCCCTCTAAACGCCAGGTGTACTGGTGGAGACAGAAATTGCCGCGATGCGCAGAGGTGCATCTGGCACGCATCATACACCCGTTGTCGGGGACGACGGCGCAGGGACCAGCCTTGGAGGCAGTGCTCGCCTCTTTCAGCAGCAAAGGATGGCTCTCAAAGTGGGAATAGCCAGGGCGATCGCCGCAGCTGGAGGTTGTTGGCGGCGCTGGACGGCGATCCGTGGGGGCGGCCTACAAAATGGTAACGAACAGGCTTCGTCTTGCTTTACTCACTGAGTCTGGCGCCGCAGGTGGTGCGGCGTTGCCGAGGCTTTATTCCCACAGCGGAGGAGCACGGCACCTTCGATGGTCCAGATAGCACGGATGAGGTCGACCCAGTCCCGGGCGCCAAGTCACCCAGGAGAGTTCGGTGCAGCCCTTCTAAAAATGAGGGCACGTACCGCCCGGTCCGATAGCATTCAGGGACGCGCTGCAGACGCCTAGAACGCCCTGGAGCCCAAGTGAGGCGATGTTTCTGCCTGTCTGGCTCAAGCCTTATACCACAGAGGTGGAAGACAGGCAGACTCGTCCTCATCAAAGGAGGGCGTCCTGCGGACTCGCCCTCCGCCTACGAGCCGATCGTGCTGTTGGACGATGTGGAAAACTCTTTGAGAGAATCGTGGCGGCCGCATCGTCAGCACCTGGAGCACGTCGGTCCAAATCTGGCGGAGTGGCGTATGGCTTCCGGGGCGGTCGACCGTCCACGCGGTGCTGCGGTCGGTCCTGACGCAGGATGCGGTGTCCAGGGTGAGGGTGTTTGGCGGTGTCCTCGGCATCGCCACGCATTCAACACCTCCCTGGGCCTGCAAAAGGCGCTCCGATACACGGGTGCCTCCTACCTCAAGGTGATCGGGCCTACCTGTCGCATCGACTGTCGAGTTCCGTGCCAGATGAGCCCGGACCATCGTGTCATGTGGAGTTCCACAGGGGTCGGTGTTGGGACCGCTTCTGTGGAACGTTGGATTGATTGGAGTGCTACGTGGCGGCAATATCGAGGTGTCGACGTCACTTACGCGGACGACACCTCGTCACCGCCCGTGGACACCAATTTTCGCGGGCTGCGATTCTCGCCACTGCCGGGGTCGCTCAGAGTTATTGGGCGCATCCGGCGGCTAGGACTAGAGTGGCGCTCAGAAAAATCCGGGCCCTTTACTTTTACGGGCCTCGGAACGCGCACCTGCGGACCCCATAGTCGTTTGCGGCGTCCGCGTCGACGTCAAGCCGACAATGAAATATCTCGGCCTAGTCTGAACCGCCGATGGAAGTTTTGCGCCCATTTTGAGCGCCTCGCGCCTAGGTGGCGAGAGCGGCAACTCGACAGACTGCTCTCCAATACCGGAGGACCAGCGCTCCTGTCGCCGCCTGTACGCCGGGGTAGTTGGGTCCATGGTCCTGTCGGGCACCGTGTGGCCGACACCCTCAAAGAGACGGCTATTGAGAAGAACCCAGAGGGTGTTGGCGATCGGCCGTCAGGGCTGCGGACCATCTCCGGCGAGGCGGCGTGCCTGTTGGCTGGCTCCTTGCCCTGGGACCTGACGCAGAAATCCTCGCGTCACTCTTCTTTTGGCGTGAGGGGCGAGTCTCGGGCTTACGCCAGCCCAGAAGAGATGAGGGGCGCAGAGAGGTGCGCTCCTTGCAATACAGGAGTGGGAGCTGCGCTGGAGCACCCAGCGCCGTCAAACAATAGAAGCCATACGCCCCGTTCTTAAGTGGTGGCTGAAAGAGGACATGGCTCTAACGTTCCGCGCCGCAGGTTCTCTCAGGACACGGCTGTTTCGGAGGTACCTGTGCCGCGTGGCCAGGAGCCTACGAAGTGCCACCACTGTGCGTATGTGCCGAAGACGCCCAACACGTGCTGGAGGTGCCCAGCCTGGGTCGAGCAGCGCCGAGAGCTGCGCATGGTGTCGTGGGCGACGCTCGCTTCCTGCCGTAGTGGGCGGGATGCTAGAAACGAAGGTCGTGGGGCGCCGTCGCGCTTTCTGCGAGGACGTGATGGCCGAAGGAGGCCGCGGAAGGGACGGGGAGGCCGTGAGCGCCCTGGCTATCCGCAGAAGAGGCCAGGGCGCCGAGGTGGCGTACGCGCGCAACCTTCCTGACCTAGGCCCTGGGCGGCCGGCAAGAGGTGCCCGCCGGAAGGGCTCAGAGGAGCGCCGTGCTGTTTGTTCCGGCGGCGCCTAAAGCGACGTTCGGGTCCCAACACCCGGAGAAGAGGCCCGAGAGGCCACGTCGCTCGGGTCGCCGATGACTGTAATCAGTGCCCGCAGCCCCGCTAAAGCGACAGGAAAAGAACAACCGTTGGTTTTAGTGGGTATACCGGCCGCTCCATCTTGGTCGGGGCCCACATCCTCTGCCCCCTCACTTTGGCGGCGGGAATCCGTAAGCTGGATTTTCCAACGGCAAAAAAAAAAAAAAGGTTAGGTTGGTTAGGTTCGCCGAGAGCTGCGTGGTGTCGTGGGACGACCTTTCGCTTCCTGCTGTAGTACGCAGGATGCTGAAACGAAAGGTCGTGGGGCTCCTTGCTTTTTGCGAGGCGTGATGGCCGAGGAGGCCGCGGAAAGGGACAGGAGGCCGAGGCGCCTGGCTATCCGCAGAAGAGGCCAGGGCGCCGAGAGTGGCGTACGCCCAGCCTTCCCCTGACACTGAGCCCTGGGCGGCCGGCAAGGGTGCCCGCCGCCCAGAAGGGCTCAAGAGGGCGCCGTGCTGTTTTCTGGCACGGCGCCTAAAGCGATGTTCCGGGTGTCTAACACCGGTGAGAAGAAGGCCGAGGGCCACGTCGCGCCGGGTCGCCGATGACTGTAATCAGTGCCCGCCCAGCTAAAGCGACGGAGAAGGAACAACCGTTGGTTTTAGTGGGTATACCGGCCGCTCCATCTTGGTCGGGGGCCCCATATCCCGCTGTCCCCTCACTTTGGCGGCGAAGTCATAAGCTAGGATTTTCAACGGAAAAAAAAAAAAAGGTTAGGTTAGGTTAGGTTAGGTTAGGTTAGGTTAGGTTAGGTTCCGGTGTGGGTTGTCAGATCTCCCATCAGCGCGTCTAGGTTGCGGATAGGGCACTGCCCAGATATAAGAGTACCGGCTCAACCGCGCGGACAGAAAGCGACAGGGTGCCATCTGCTCCGTTAAAGGGTGGAGATGGCGAGGCAGTTGCTCCCCGAGGTGAGCCAGTTGTGGCGGGCCTCAGACCCTCCTCCCTGTGCCCTCTTTGTTAAGAGGAACACGGGATGCGACCAGTCTACCTGCAGTGCGTCAGAGCCTCGCCGGCGTGATGTATGAAAGAGCAAAGGTATGAAAGAGCAAAGGTATGGATGTGTGTGTGTGGGGATTGGGGCAAGGGCAAAAGAGCGTGATGTGAATGGAAGTCCCCGAGAGGGACATGTAATTCGTTCGGTGTTGCACTCGGCACCGAACACCGGGCGATCTCGGCCTGTCGTGGGTGTCGTGGATCACGTCTCGCGGCCTGCGGCAGTGCTGAGGTCCTGCCTTCGTGGCCGGACCGCGAGGAGACAACCTCTCTAAAAAACCGTTGATCTCGGCGTTTGTGGTCGTGGCGTCGGGTGCTCCAAGACGGCTGGAACGACACCAGCCATTAGCAGCCCACCTGGGAACTTCCGCCCCCAGGCGTATATGGGTTACCGGTGCTACTGGTCCTGGCCCGGTGGACTTCCTTTACCTGCACTCGTGAGGTTTGTATGGACAACATCAAATCGAACAAAAAACAAGGAGAAAAATAACGACAATGGCGAGATTACGGACACGAAACCTTTTCGGAAGGATCAGTCGAAAGGAGAGGCGCGGACGGTGAGGCCGGCTCTTCGATGGTGAAGCGGGGTTTTCCTTAAGTTCCTTTACAGGAAGCGCACGAGAGAGGATACTGGCACTCAAGTGAGGTCCTCCAGCGAGGAGGATCAGCCGGCGCAAAGGTGGTGGCAGCGGAAGAGGGCGTCCTGCATCACCACTGATGCGAGACGAACGTGGGCGCTTTCTAAAACGCTGCACCGCTGCGAGATCGCGATCAAATAGCGGCAGCCAGCAGGACCCTCACCGATCTGGTCCCTGCTGGCAAAAACGAAGAGCCCAAAAGGCAGCAGAGCGTGCGGAAAAGGATCGCACGCTCAGAAGAATGGTGAAGGCCGCTCGGAGGGCGAGGCCGTGGAGGAGGATGCCTTAACGGCGGAGGATGCAAGGAGATGGCGCTCAAAATTTGAGCATCATCTCCCGGTTGCTCCAGATCAGGCAACCTGAGGCACTTACTGCGTGCCCTTAAAGGTGCTCCTCCGCCGTAAAACGTTGGTGGATGTGATGAGCCACTCCGCAGTCGGGAAATACGGAAGTACTCGGCCGACAAAAACGTTAAAGCGAGTAGAGGCTCTCGAAGAGGTGCGTCGTCTGCGCCTCTTGAAGCAGAGAACCGGCAGTTAAGGGCCGCGGTGAAGGAGAATGTCACGCTGAGGGACTGCCAACAGATGTTGAGCAAATACTGCGGCGCCTCATCGTGGACATGGTGGGCCTATGCTCAGGCCCACCGCGACGACGTGCGGACCGCCTACTGCCGGAGAAGCGCTCCGTCCTCACTGGCCGCCGCGATGAACGCGGCGGCCTACGTTACGGCGTGGTGAGGCCTCTGCTGCTACCCTCTCCCCTGCTCCCCTGCTGCCCCACTGCGTGCGCAGAGGGAGTGCGTGAAGCGCTCCCAGCCGAAGGACCTGCCCTTCAAACCTTCCCCATAAAGAGAGGCCAAAGGGAAGAAGACTGGACAAGCCAGGCCGGATGCGACCGCGCTGGGCAGCGGCACAAGTCGGCGGCACCAGAGCACTCCACGGATGGGTGGACTCTGGTGTCACGCCGTAAAACTCCAAGCCTGGCGCTGGTCTAAAGACGAAACAGAAAAAGAGATGCCGAAACTAAAGCCCCTACCTCGTCGGCATGTAATAAAGCTGCAGCCGGGCGCAGCGGAAAAAGGGTCACCTTTCTGGCATCCTCCAGGATGCAAGAAAAAGTGCAACTACGGGACATGGGAATTGATGGCCTCCGGTTCCGCCATGCGGCACGAGCCCAGATCTCAGTTCCGGGGCCGCCAGCGGCGAAAGGCCACAATTGGCAGAAAAGCTTCGCCAATTGGTTGGCCTGAAATAACAACTATCCAGGCCGAAAAGTGCGCGAATCTTCGCATCTCAGGTCTGATGATTCTGTGGAAAAGACGGAGGTGGCTGAGGCGGTAGCGAAAAGGCAGCTGCGGTCACCTCCGTAAAGTCGGAGAAATCCGCCAAGACCGCACGGGTCTTGGCGGGTAATCAGTCGATGCCTGTGGCAGCCACCAAAAAATAATTGATGGTGGGCGCCTCCTGATCGGGTGGTGTTCGGTGCAGGTGAAACTGCTTGCGGCGCGTCCGTGCGCTGCTTCACTGCCTCGAAATCGGGCCAGTGGCGGGCAGTGCCATACAGGCGTGGACCGCAGGTGCCTGCTCCGCTGCAGCCAGCTGGGCACCAAGTAGAGGTTGCCAGGCCGCGCCGCATGTATCTTGTGCGCGGCGGTAAATAACCAGCTGGCCATAAGGTTGGGGAGTGCGGCCTGCGACCACCAAACCGACAGGAGGCGGACGATAAGGCAAGGTCTGGGCTTGGAAGCCAGGTGCCCAAGCCCAGCGCTTCCGGGGACTCAAATGGCCGTCAATAAAGATGGCCACGCTGAGCATCCTGCAGACAAATCTGAACCACTGCGCCAGAGCTCAGGACCTCTTGTTTCGAGCATGGCGCAGTGGTCGATCAGGCAACGTAGTGTCGGAACCGTATTACGTTCCCCGGCAATGAACTGGGCAGGGACCTGTCCGCACTGCGGCAGTGGTCTGTGGGACTGCTGCGGGGTCCCTCAACCAGGGATGTGAAGAAAGGTCAGAAGCTTCGTCGGCGCTCTGTTGGGAGATATTGTTGTCGTTTCGCGTACTCTCCAGCAGATCTCTCGCCGACTTCGAACTACCTAGACCGACTGGGGTCACTGATCCGTTCTTACGGACCCTTCCTGTGCTGGTCGCGGGGATCTCAACGCCAAATCACCGGCAGGGTTCACCTGCGGCAGACGCACGGGAAGGACACTGAGAGTGGCTCCTGGAGGGTCGGGCTGTCAGTCTAAACAGGGTTCGGTAAGCACGTGTGTACAGCCCAGGGCGGGTCGATCGTTGATGTATCGTTCGCTAGCCCGCCTGGCTCGCCGACTCTGAGGGCTGGAAGGTGGTGACGGGCGTCGAGACCTGTCGGATCATCGTTACATCGATTCAGGGTCTCCCCCTACCTTCCTCTACCGGCCCTGGCCGGACCGAGGGACGACGGCCCGAGTGGCGCCTCGAGGCCTGGACCGAGAGCTGCTGAAGGAGGCGGCAATGTGCAGTCGTGGGTTCTGCGCCCAACATTGTCGATGTGGAGGGAGCACAATGGCTCCGGGACGCAATGACACAGGTGTGTGACGCGTCGATGTCCCGGGCAAACGTCTCCTCTAAACGCCGAGGTGTACTGGTGGAACAGAAATTGCCGCGATGCGCAGAGGTGCATCGTGGCACGGCGCCAATACCACCGTTGTCGGGGACGACGCGCAGGGACCGCAGGAGGCCGAATTGCTCGCCTCTTTCAGCAGCAAGGATGACCTCAAAGTGGGAATAGCCGAGGGCGATCGCCGCGCTAGGGAGGAATTGTTGGCGGCGCTGGACGGCGATCCGTGGGGCAGCCCTACAAATGTGACGAACAGGCTTCGTCCATTGGCCCCACTCACTGAAGTCTGGCGCAGGTAGGTGGCAGCGTTGCCAGGGCTTTATTCCGCAGGGAGGGCACGGCACCTTCGGATGGTCCCAGATGGCACAGATGGGTCGACCGTCCGGAAGCGCCAGAAGTCACCCAGGAGAGTTCGGTGCAGCCCTTCTAAAATGAGGGGCAAACGTACCGCCCGGGTCCCGATGCATTCAGGACGCGCTGCGCTGGCCCTGGGAGACGCCCTGGAGCCCAGAGTGAGGGCGATGTTTTCTGCCTGTCTGGCTCAAGCCTTAATACCACAGAGGTGGAAGACAGGCAGACTCGTCACTCATCAAAGGAGGGCGTCTGCGGACTCGCCCTCCGCCTGCAGGCCGATCGTGCTGTTGGACGATGTGGAAAACTCTTTGAGAGGAATCGTGGCGGCCCGCATCGTCAGCACCTGGGCGTCGGTCCAAATCTGGCGGAGTGGCGGTATGGCTTCCGCAGGGCCGTCGACCGTCCACGCGGTGCGGGTCGGTCCCTGACGCAGGATGCGGTGTCCCGGGGAGGTGTTTTGGCGGTGTCACTCGACATCGCCAACGCATTCAACACCCTGCCCTGGGCCTGCACAAGGAGGCGCTCCGATACCACGGGTGCCTCCCCACCTGCAAGGGTGATCAGGGCCTACCTGTCGCATCGACGTGTCGAGTTCCCGTGCCAAGATGGGCTCCGGACCATCGGTGTCGTGTGAGTTCCACAGGGGTCGGTGTTGGGACCCTTCTGTGGAACGTTGGATTGATTGAGGTGTACGTGGCGGCAATATCGGGTGTCGACGTCTTGTTGCGGACGACACCCTCGTCGCCCAGGCACAATTTTCGCAGGCTGCGATTCTCGCCACTGCCGGGGTCGCTCAAGTTATTGGGCGCATCCGGCGGCTAGGACTAGAGTGGCGCTCGAAAATCCGGGCCCTTACTTTTGCAGGCCTCGGAACGCGCCACCTGCGGACCTCCCATGTCGTTTGCGGCGTCGCGTCGACGTCAAGCCGACAATGAAATATCTCGGCCTAGTCCTAGACCGCCGATGGAGTTTTGCGCCCATTTTGAGGCCCTCGCGCCTGAAGTGGCGGGCGGCAGCTTCGCAGACTGCTCTCAATACCGGAGGACCAGCGCTCCTGTCGACCGCCTGTACGCCGGGTGAGTTAGGTCCATGGTCCTGTGCAGGGCACCCGTATTGGCGACACCCTCAAAGGAAGTACGGCAATATTGAGAAGAACCCAGAGGTGTTGGCGATCCGGGCCGTACAGGGCTACGGACGCATCTCCGGCGAGGCGGCGTGCCTGTTGGCTGGCTCCTTGCCCTGGGACCTAGAACGCAGAAATCCTCGCGTCACTCTTCTTTTGGCGTAGAGGCGAGGTCTCGGGCTTTACGCCAGCCAGAAGAGATAAGGGGCGCAGAGATTGCGCTCCTTGCAATGAGGTGGGAGCTGCGCTGGAGCACCCAGCAGCCCCGTCAAACAATAAACCCGCCCCGTTCTTAAGTGGTGGCTAGAAGAGGACATGGCTCCAACGTTCCTCGCGACGCAGGTTCTCTCAGGACTGGCTGTTTCAGGAGAGTACCTGTGCCGCCGTGGCCGCAAGGAGCCTACAGAGATGCACACCACTGGCGGTATGTGCCGAGACGAGCCCAACACGTGCTGGAAGGTGCAGCCTGGGTCGAGCAGCGCCGAGGCTGCGTAGTGTCGTGGCGACCTTTCGCTTCCTGCCGTAGTGGGCAGGATGCTGAAACGAAAGGTCGTGGGGCGCCGTCTGCTTTCTGCGGACGTGAGTAGCGGAAGAGGCCGCGGAAGGGACAGGAGGCCGTGAGCGCCTGGCTATCCGCAGAAGAGGCCAGGGCGCCGAAGAGTGGCGTCGCGCACCCTGACACTGGGCCCTGGGCGGCCGGCGAGGTGCCCGCCGCCCAGAGAAGGCTCAGAGGGGCGCCGTGCTGTTTGTTCCGGCCAGCGCCTAAAGCGACGTTCAGGAGTCCCAACACCCGGAAGAGGCCGAGAGGCCACGTCGCGCCAGGGTCGCCGACGACTGTAATCGTGCCGCGGCCCCGGCTAAAGCGACGGAGAAAGGAACAACCGTTGGTTTTTGAGTGGGTATACCAGCCGCTCCATCTTGGTCGGGGCCCACATACCCTCTGCCCTCACTTTGGCGCGGGGAATCCTAACTGGATTTTCAACGGCAAAAAAAAAAAAAAAAAAGGTAGTGGGTTAGGTTAGGTTGGGTTGGTTAGGTTAGGTTGAGTTAGGTTAGGTTAGTAGGTTGGGTTAGGTTAGGTTAGGTTGGGATTAGGTTAGGTTAGGTTAGGTTAGGTTAGGTTAGGTTAGGTTGGGTTAGGTTAGGTTAGGTTGGGTTAGGTTGGGATTGGGTTAGGTTTAGGTTAGGTTAGGTTGGGTTGGGTTGGGTTAGGTTAGGTTGGGTTAGTTGGTTGGGATTGGGTTAGAGTTGGTTGGGTTGGGTTGGGTTGGGTTGGGTTGGTTAGGTTAGGTTAGGATTGAGGTTAGGATTAGGTTGGGTTGGGTTAGGTTAGGTTGGGTTAGGTTGGGATTGGTTAGGTTGGTTGGGTTGGAGGTTGGGTTAGGTTAGGTTAGGTTAGGTTGGTTAGGTTGGGTTAGGTTGGTTGGGTTAGGTTAGGTTGGGTTAGGATTGGGTTAGGGTTAGGTTAGGTTAGGTTAGGTTGGAGTTGGGTTGGTTAGGTTAAGTTGGGTTAGGTTAGGTTAGGTTAGGTTGGGTTAGGTTGGGTTGGGTTGGAGGTTGGAGTTGGTTGGTTAGGTTAAGTTAGGTTAGGTTAGGTTGGTTAGGTTGGTTAGAGGTTAGGTTAGGTTAGTTGGGATTAGGTTAGGTTAGGTTAGGTTAGGTTAGGTTGGGTTGGGTTGAGGTTAGGTTAGGTTGGTTAGGTTGGGTTAGGTTGGGTTAGGTTAGGTTAGGTTAGGTTAGGTTAGGTTAGGTTGGATTGGTTAGGTTAGGTTGAGGTTAAGGTTAGGTTAGGAGTTGGGTTGGAAGTTAGGTTAGGTTAGGTTAGGTTGGGTTAGGATTGGTTAGGGTTAGGTTGGAGTTAAGTTGGGTTAGGTTAGGTTGGATGGTTGAGGTTGGGTTAGGTTAGGTTAGGTTGGTTAGGTTGGGTTTTTTTTTTTTTTTAAATACTTTTTCCCTGACATGTTGGATCAGGGACCTTTTCGCTCTTTTTGTGTTTTGGTACTTGTTCTTTTGTACTATATTCTTTATTTAGTATACATCTACTTTCATTTTCATATTTTTATCTTTTCATTTTGTGTCTTAATTTGCCATATTTATCTAGTTTTACATTTTACTTATTTCTACTTATGTTCTACCTATGTTTATACATTTCTTATTTACTAATATTAATCTTATTATATTTACATTTCTGTTTACTTTATTTTTCTTATCTTAATTTATATTTCTATTAACTTATACTTATCGTTTCCTTATCTTAATTTACATGTTTTTTACTTATATATATCATTTCCTTGTCTTAATTTACATTTAACATAATAGTACTATCTGTTCTACCTGAACTAAGTCTACATCAGTTGTATGTTCACCCTAATTACATTTTCTAATTACTCCTTATTTCTATTTTACTTAATACTTACATTTTAATACTATAATTATTTAACTTGCCTTATATATCTAAATATCAATCATATATACTTATAATATATGTTCATATTTCTTTTGTGCTGTTCTTTTTGTTGCATGCTCGACTACTTTTTGCAGAATTTTATGAAGAGCTTCGTTGTTGTTGTTTCATAATCGTTGGTAAATTTCGTTCCGAGATATCTGTCCAATTTCGGTGTGGGTCTTGTCGTTGCCCCGAAGATTGGACACTGCGTCAGGAGGTGCAGGACTCTGCGGACCTCCCCATCGCATTCGCATGTCGGTCGTCCCGACACTTGAAGCAGTGGAGATGCTCCGCAAACCCCATGCCCTGTTAGAGCCTGCACCAGCGGTGGACCTCCAGCTTCCTTACGGTACGGTGCGCGTCGCTGCATTGGGAAGAAAGCTTGGTGGTTGAGGCTGTTGGCTCCGATATGAGCACGTTCCATTCGTCAATGGACTCTTGCCGAAAGTCCTCTTGACAGATGAAACCGGCACTTGTCATGAATCCGGTCGTCTTTTGATGCGAGTGGCGGCCTCCTTTGCGAAGGTCCGCCCTTTCGTTACCCTCTACACCCGCGTGTGCCTTAACCCAAAAGAGGTCAAAGGGCCGCGCTCAACTATTTAGGCAGTGTCCTCCCTTGCCTCTACGGCCATCAGGTGTAGAGTCACTACACACGTCTCAAGGGCGGACTGGTCGCTATAGATCTTGGCCCCGTGCGGATACTCAGTGCCATCCCTGGCCCTACAGGAGGCAAAGCTCCGCCTGGTAACGGTGCAGAAATCTCCCAACTTTAATTTTGCTTCTAATTTCGTCAGCACCATCCCAAATGGATAGTGCCACTCTACTATTATTTATTTTGCTCCCGTCTGTGAAGATCTTTATGACGGAGCATGTTGAATACTCTACCGTCCTCCAGACAGACGAACTTCGCCTATCAATTTAGCCGGGTGTGGCAACTCGGTATAGGGCGTTGGACTCTCAAGCCCCCAGTCTCCTATCACTCGCTGAGGCAGCCTCTCTTTATAGTTAGGTTAGGTTAGGTATGGGTTAGGTTAGGTTAGGTTAGTTAGGTTAAGGGTTAGGTTGAGGTTAGGTTGGGTTGGGTTAGGTTGGGTTAGGTTGAGGTTGGTGGTTGGTTAGGGTTATTGGTTAGGTTAGGTTGAGGTTGGGTTAGGTTGGGTTAGGGTTAGGGTTAGGTTGAGTTAGGTTAGGTTAGGTTAGGTTGGGATTAGGTTGGGTTGGTTGGGTTAGGTTAGGTTGGGTTGGTTAGGTTAGGTTAGGTTGGGTTAGGTTGGTTAGGTTAGGTTGGGTTGGAGGTTGGGTTGGATAGGTTAGGTTAGGTTAGGGTTAGGGTTGGGTTGGGTTAGGTTAGGTTGGGTTAGGTTAGGTTGGGTTAGGTTGAGGTTGGAGATTAGGTTGGGTTGGGTTGGGTTAGGTTGGGTTGGGTTAGGTTGGGTTAGGGGTTGGGTTAGGTTGGTTAGGTTGAGGTTAGGTTAGGTTGGGTTGGTTGGTTGGGTTAGGTTGGTTGGGATTGCAGGTTGGAGTTGGGTTAGGTTGGGTTAGGTTAGGTTGGGTTGGGTTAGGTTAGTTAGGTTGGGTTGGGTTAGGGTTGGTTAGGTTAGGTTGGGTTGGGTTAGAGTTGGGTTGGTTGGGTTAGGTTAGGTTAGGTTAGGTTAGGTTGGTTGGGTTAGGTTGGATTGGTTGGGTTGGGTTAGGTTAGGTTGGAGTTAGGGTTAGGTTAGGTTAGGTATGGTTAGGTTGGAGTTGTTAGGTTGGGATTGGGTTAGGTTAGGGTTGGGTTAGGTTAGGTTAGTGGTTAGGTTAGGTTGGGTTAGGTTGGGTTGGAAGTTGGTTAGGTTGGGTTAGGTTGGGAGTTGGAGTTGGGTTAGGTTAGGTTAGGTTGGTAGGTTGGGATTGGGTTAGGTTAGGTTGAGGTTAGAGTTGGGTTAGGTTGGAGTTAGGTTAGGTTAGGTTAGGTTGATTGGGTTAGGTTGGGTTGGGTTAGTTAGGTTGGGATTAGGTTGAGGTTAGGGTTAGGGTTAGGAGTTGGGTTAGGTTAGGTTAGGTTGGGTTAGGTTGGGTTGGGTTAGGTTGGGTTGGGTTGGTTAGGGTTAGGTTAGGTTGGGTTGAGTTGGATTGGGTTAGGGTTGGGTTAGAGTTGGGTTAGGTTAGGTTAGGGTTGGGTTAGGGTTGAGGTTGGGTTGGTTAGGTTAGGTTGGGTTGAGGTTAGGGTTGGGTTGAGGTTGGGTTAGGTTGGGTTGGGTTAGGTTGAGGTTGGGTTGGGTTGGGTTGGTTAGGGTTAGGTTAGGTTGGGTTGGAGTTAGGTTAGGTTGAGGTTGGGTTAGGTTAGGTTAGGTTAGGTTAGTTGGGTTAGGTTAGGGTTGGTTGGGTTGGGTTAGGTTAGGTTGGTTGGTTGGTTAGGTTAGGTTAGAGTTAGGTTGGATTGGTTGGGATTAGGTTAGGTTGGTTAGGTTAGGTTGGGTTGGTTGGAGTTAGGTTAGGTTGGGTTGGGTTGGGTTAGAGTTGGGTTAGGTTAGGTTGGGTTGGAGTTGGGTTAGGTTAGGTTGGTTGGTTGGTTGGGTTGAGGTTGGTTGGGTTAGGTTGGTTGGTTGGTTGGTTGTTAGGTTGGTTAGTTGATGTTGGGTTGGTTGGTTGGTTAGGTTGGTTGGTTGGTTGGTTGGTTGAGTTGGGTTGGTTTTGGATTAAAGGCGGCCTGGGCTTGGAAGCCCAGGTGCCCAAAGCCCAGTGCTTCAGCTTTCGAGGGGACTCAAATAGCCCGTCAATAAAGATGGCCACCACTGAGCATCCTGCGAACAAATCTGAACCACTGCCAGGCTCAAGACCTCTTGTTTCAGGCATGGCTGATGGGTATTCAGGCTGAACCGTGATGTCCAGAACCGACGTCTCCCCGGCAACAACTGGGCCGGGACCTGTCAGCTACTGCGGCAGTGGTCTGTCAGGACTTTACCGGGGACCACACAACCGAGATGTGAAAAAGGTCAAGCTACGTCGGCGCTCTGTTGGGAGATATTGTTGTCGTTTCAGCGCCTCCCAGCAGATCTCTCACTTTTCGACTTCGAGGGCTACCTAGACCGACTGGGGTCGCAATCCGTTCTTACGGACCCTTCCCTGCTGGTCGCCGAAGGTCTCAATGCCAAATCACCGGCTTGAGTTCACCCTGCAGCCAGACGCGCAGAAGGACTGCTGAAGGTGGCTCAGCGAGGTCGGGCATCGATGCTTAAAACAGGGGTTCCGGTAAACGTGTGGTGTTCGAGCCCAGGGCGGGTCGATGGTGAGTGTATCGTTCGCTAAGCCCCGCCCTGGCTCGCCGATACTGGGGCTGGAAGGTGTTGACGGGCGTCGAGACCCTGTGGATCGTTACATCGATTCCGGTCTCGCCACTCCTGGTTTACCTATACCGGCCTGGCCGGACCGAGGACGACGGCCCCAGGTGGCCTCTCGAGCCTGGACCGGTACGAGAAAGGGAGACGCGGCAATAGGTACCGGTCGTGGAGTTTCTGCGCCCAATATTGTTCAACTGTGTCGATGTGGAGGGAGGCACCAATGGCTCCGGGACGCGCAATGTCGCAGGTGTGCGACGTCGATATCCCGGGCCGACGTCTCCTCTAAACGCCAGGTGTGCTGGTGGAGATCGAAATCGCCGCGATGCTGCCAGAGGTGCATCGTGGCGCAGCCTCGAAACCACGCCACGTTGTCCGGAACGACGGCGCAGGGGACCCGGCCGCGGGGCCAGATGCTCGCCTCTTTCAGCGGCAAAGGGATGGCTCTCAAAAGTGGAGTAACCGAGGGCGATCGCCGCGCGGCGAGAGAGGATTGATGGCGGCGCTAGACCTTGATGATCCGTGGAGACGGCCCTACAAAATGGTGATGAATGGGCTTCGACGTCCGCAGGCCCCGCTCACCGAGAGTCTGGCGCCGCAGTTGGTGCAGCTATCGCCGGGCTTTATTCCACAGCGGGCACGGCTCGATGGTCCCCAAATGCGCGGATGAAGTCGACCAGTTCCGGAAGCGCCAGAAGTCACCCCGGGAGAGTTCAGTTGCGGCCACTTCTTAAAGCCGAAAAGGAAAAACACTGCAGGTCCCGATGGCATTCCGGGACGCGCGCTGGCGCTGGCTAGGGACGCCCTGGGCCCAGAGTGAGGCGATGTTTCTGCCCTGTCTGGCTCAGCCTTAATACCACGAGGTGGAAGACAGGCCGGGCGCAGTCCTCTCATCGGAGGGCGTCCTGCGGACTCGCCCTCCGCCTACAGGCCGATCACGTGCTGTTGGACGATGTGGAAAACTCTTTGAAGGAGATCGTGGCGGCCCGTCGTCAAAGCACCTGGAGCTTACGTCCGGTCCAAATCTGGCGGAGTGTCAGTATGTGGCTTCCGCAAGGGCCGGTCGACCGTCCGCCGCAATTGCTGCCAGGGTCAGGTCCTGACGCGGGATGCGATATCTCCGGGGTGAAGAGGTGTTTTTGGCGGTGTCATGCCGACATCGCCAACGCGATTCTGCGCACACCACCGTTTTGAAGAGAGCGCTCGATACCACGGGGTGCCTCCCTACCTCAAAGGCACGATCGGGGCCTACCTGTCGCATCGACGATGTCGAGTTCCGTGCGGATGGGCTCCGGACCATCGGGTGTCGTCAGAGTTCCACAGGGGTCGGTGTTGGGACCGCTTCTGTGGAACGTTGGTTTTGATTACGATTGCTACGTGGCGGCAATATCGAGGTGTCGACGTCACTTGTTACGGACGACACCTGTCTTTCCGTAGCGCAGGCCTCAGGGCTACGATTCCTCGCCTGCCAGGGTCAACTCAAGTAATTGGGCGCATCCGGCGGCTAGGTTTCAGAGGTGGCGCTGAAAAATCCGGGTTGCTGTTTTTCACGGGCCTCAGGAGACGCGCCACCTGCGGACCGCCCACCGCCAGTCGAACGTTTGCAGCGTCCGCGTCTGACGTCGACGACGATGAAATACTCGGCTGATCTGGAGCCGCCGATGGAGGGTTTGCGCTGTTTGACGCCTCGGCGCCCTGGAAATTAAGCAGGCAGCGGCGCTCTCGGCAGACTGCTCCCCTAATGCTGGAGGGACCTGCCCGGCTCACTGTCGCCGCCTGTGCCGGGTCGTCGAGTCCATGGTCTGTACGGAACCCACGTGTGGGCCCGACACCCTCAAAGAGTACTGCGTACTGAGAGGAGCAGAGGGTGTTGGCGATCCGGGCCGTACCGGGGCTACCGGACCATCTCCGGCGAAGCAGCGATGCCTGTTATTTCGGCTCCTTGCCCTGGGACCTGAACGCGAAGTCCTCGTCCTCTTCTTCTGGCGCACTTGGGAGGCGGTCCTCGAGACTTTACGCCAGCCCGGAAGAATAAGGGGGCGCGCAGAGAATTGCGCTCACTTTTTAATGCAGTAGTGGGAGCTGGCTGGGCACCCCAGCGCCGGCCGTCAAACAATAAAGCCATACGCCTTCGTTCTTAAAGTGGGCGTAGAAAGAGGACATGGCTCTCTAACCCGTTCCGCGCGACACCAGGGTTCTCCGAGACACGTATTTCCGGGAGGGCACCTGTGCCGCGTAACCGACAAAGAGCCTGAGAGAATGCCACCACTGGTATGTGCCGAAGAGACGACCCAGCACGCGCTGGAAGGTGCCCAGCCTGGGTCGAGCGCCGGGAGCTGCACGTAGTGTCGTGAGGCACGACCTTTCGCTTCCCTGCTATGGTACGCGGGATGCTACAGAGAGCGAAAGGTCGTGGGGAAGCAAATCGCCTTTTACGGAACGTGATGGCGGAAGGAGGCCGCGGAAAGGACGGGAGGGCCGTGAGCGCCCGCAGCATCCGCAGAAGAGGCCAGGCGCCGAAGGTGGCGTACGCGCGCACCGACGCTGACACTGAGCCCCTGGGCGGCCAGCGAAGGTGCCCGCCGCCCAGAAGGGCTCAGAGGGCATATTGCTGTTTGTTCGACACGCGCCTAAACGCCATTACGTTCAGGTGTCCCAACACACCGGAGAGGAAAAGTGAGAGGGCCACGTCATATCAGGGTCGCCAGACTGTGATCGGTGCCCGCGGCCCCGGCGCTGCAGCGACCAGAAAGGAACCGTTGGTTTTGGTGGGTATACCGGCCGCTCCATCTTGGTCCGGGGGCCCCACATATCCCCCGCCTGCCCCCTCACGCGCTGGCGGCGGGGAGATCCGTAACTAGTTCCAACGGCAAAAAAAAATAAAAAAAATAAAAAAAAAAGGTTAGGTTAGGTTAGGTTGGGTTAGGTTAGGTTGGGTTAGGTTCCGGTGTGGGTGTCAGATCTCCCATCCGGCGCGTCCCCAGGTTGCCGGATGAGGCACGCCCCAGATATGGGGGTACCGACTCGGCCGACGGACGAAAACGCCCAGCAGGGGTGCACCACATCTCTGCTCCGTTAAAAGGTAGGTGTGGCGAGCAGTGCTCGGGTAGGCAGGAGATTGCCAACTGAGGCCTCAGACCCTCGCTCCCTGTACCCACTGACCCAGGAGAACTTGCAGGATGCAGCCAGTCTCTACGAGTGCGTCAGAGCCTCGCCGAGCATGATGTATGAAAAAACAGGTAGCAGAGCGAGTATGGAGAAATATTATTGTGTGGGGATTGGGGCAAAGGGCAAGAGCGTGATGTATGAATAGAAGTCCCCGGAGACAGGTGGTCATTCAGTGTGTGCCTCAGCACTTGAAACACCAGGCGATCTCAGCCTGTCATGGTGTCGTGGATCACGTCTCGCGGCCTGCGGCGGTGCCCAAGTCCCTACCTTCATTGGCCGGACCGCGAGGAACAACCTCTCTAAAAGCCGTTGATCTCGGCGTTGTGCGGTACGTGGCGTCGGGTGCTCGCAAGGCAATGAACCCCAACACACCAGCCGTGTGACCCACCTGAGACTTCCCGCCCCCCAGGCATTATATAGGGTTACCACGGTGCTACGCGGGTCCTGGCCCGGTGGACTTCGCTTTACCTGCACAATTGGGATTTATTATGGACAGCATCCGTCGAACAAAAACAAAGGGCAAAATAACGACGACCAATGGCGCGGATTTGGACACCAGGCAACTTTTCCGGAGGATCAGTCCGAGGCGCGGACAGGTGAGGGCCGGCTCTTCGATGTGGTGAGGCGCGGGTTTTCCCCATAAATTCGCTGAGGAAGCGCTTTGAGGATACTGCTGGCACTCAAAGTAGGTCACTCCGGCGAGGAGGATCAGCCGGCGCAAAAGGTGGTGGCAGCGGAAGAGGGCGTCCTGCATCACCACTGATGCAGGACAGACGTAAGGCCGCTTTCTAAAACGCTGCACCCGCTGCGAGATCGCGATCGTGGCGGCAGCCAGCGGAACCCGATCTGGTCTGCGCCAGCGCAAAACGAAGGCCCAAAAGGCGGCAGAGCGTGCGGAAAGGATCGCACGCTCGAAGAAACTCAATGAAGGCCGCTCGGAGGGCGAGGCCGTGGAGAAGAATGCCTTAACGGCGGAGGATGCAAGGAGATGGCGCTCAAAAATTTGAGCATCATCTCCCCGGAGTTGCTCCTGAATCAGGCAAACCTGAAGGCACTTTCTACGTGCCCCATAAAGAGAGTGCTCCACTCCATAAATAAAGGAAGCAGTTGGTGGATGTGATGAGCCACTCGCAGTCGGCCAGAAATAACAGAGTACTCGGCCAGAGCAAAGCGATGAAGCGAGTAGAGGCTCTCGAGGGGTGCGTCCGTCTACGGCCTCTTGAAACAGAGAACACGGCAGTTTAAGGAGCCGCAGTGAAGGATGTCCGCATGAGGACTGCCAACAGATGTTGAAACCGTCTGCGGCACCTCATCGGCGTGGACATGGTGGGCTATGCTCCGGAGGCCACCGCGACGACATGCCGGACCGCCTGCTGCCGGAGAAGAAACCGTCTCCACTGACCGCGGGCGGCCCCCGTTCGGGCAGTGGTGAGGGCCACTCCTGCTGCTAACCCCTCTGCCCCTGCTCCCCTGCTGCTTACCATTGCAGCAGAGAGGAGTACGTGACGCTCTCCCAGCCGAGGACGCCTTGTCAAACCTTCCCCACCAAGAGGGAAGAAAATTTGGACCAGCCAGGCAGGATACGACCAGCGCTGGGCAAGCGGCATGGTCAAGCACAGCACCCAAGGGCATTCCACAGATGGGTGGACTCTGGTGTCACGCCGTAAAAAACTACCAAACCTGGCGCTGGTCCTAAAGGGCAAACAGAAGAAAAGAGGATGCCGGGCTTCGGCTACCTCGTCGGCTGTAGTAATAAAAGCTGCAGCCAGCGCAGCGGAAAAGGTCACCCTATTCTGGCATCCTCCAGGATGCGAAGAAAAAAAGAGATGCAACCTTTACGGGACATGGGAATTGATGGCTCCGGTTTCCGCCATGCGGCAACGAAATTTGAATCTCAGTTCAGGGATTGCCAGCATGAAAGGTAACCAATTTGGCAGAAAAAGCTTCGCCAATTCTGGATTTGGCCAAGCAACTATATCGGGCGAAAAGTGCGCGGATCTTCGCATCTCAGGTCTGGATGATTTCCTGTGGAAAGACGGAGGTGGCTGAGGCGGTGGCGAGAGCAGCTGCCCGGTCACCTCCATAAAAGTCAGAGAAATCCGCCAAGACCGCACGGGTCTTGGCGGGTAATGCGCTGCCCTGCTGGCAGCCGCAAAAAATAATTGATGATGAGCGCCTCCTGATCGGGTGGTGTTCAGTACCGAAATTGAAACTGCTTGCAGCGCGTCGATACGCTGCTTCCACTGCCTCGAAATCAGGGGCATTGGGTGGTGCCATACGGGCGTGGACCCGCAGCGGTGCCTGCCGCCGCACTGTGGCCAGCTGGGCCCACGCCAAAGTGGGGTTGCCAGGCCGCGCCACGCTGTATCTTGTGGCGGCGGTGATAAACCAACTGGCCATAAGTTCAGGTGCGGCCTGCGACCACAAACCCCGACAGGAGGCGGACGGAGTAAAGGCGGGTCTGGAGCAGGCCAGTGCCCAAGCCGCGCTTCGCTGAGGACTCAAGTGGCTTCGTCCAATAGGATGGCGCTTCCAGGCATCCTGCGACAAATCCCCACAGACCACACTGCGCCAGGCTCAGGACCTCTTGTTTCAGGCATGTAACGCGGTGGTCGGTCCAGGTAAGCCGGGTGTCAGGACATATTACATTCCCCAGCATCGCTTTGGGGCCGGGGACACTGAAACCTGCATGCGATGGTCCTGCCAAGCAGGACTACTGCGGGGTCCCCTCCGCCAGGGATGTGAAAGGTCCAGGCTTTCATCCCGGCGCTCTATTTGGGAGATATTGTTGTCGTTTCAGCGTACTGCCAGCGGGTCGCCCTCTCACCGACTACGAGCCACCTGACCTGACCCGGGGTCCACTGATCCATTCTTACAGGGGCCTTCCTGTGCTGGTCATGAGATCAGCATAATCACCGGCAGGGTTTCTGCGAACGCGGGAAGGACCTGGAGGTAAGCTCTCCTGGGTCAGGCTGTCGATTCCTAAGCAAAGGGTTCGTGCATGCGTGTGCTGCGAAGCCCAGGGGCGATCGATCGGTGATGCCATCATTCGCTAACGCTGACCACTTCAATCGGGCCTGAAGGTGGTGACCAGGCGTCAGAGACCCTGTCAGATCATCGTTTATCCGTTCAGGGTGCTCCGCCTCAATTTCTGCTACGGCTAGCGGACCAGGGACGACTGGCCCACAGGTGGCACCTCGGAAGCCTGAATAAAACTTCTGAAGGCAACCAGTGCGGTCGTGGGTTTCTGCGCTAACATTGCAACCGATGTGGAGGGCGGCTAGCTCCGGGACGCAATGACACCCAGGTGTGTGACGCGTCGATGTCCCAGGCCGACGTCTCCCTCTAAGCGCCAGGTGT
Organism: Lamproptera curius; assembly: GCA_029286875.1. Classification (NCBI taxonomy): domain Eukaryota; kingdom Metazoa; phylum Arthropoda; class Insecta; order Lepidoptera; family Papilionidae; genus Lamproptera; species Lamproptera curius. The sequence continues at coordinate 51,466 of JAGSMT010000494.1, forward strand.
ACTAGTAGAGACCAGAAATTGCCGCGATGCGCAGAGAGTGCATCTTGGCTGGCGCCAGTACCCGTTGTCGGGGACGACGGCGCAGGACCCGGCAGCCAGGGGCCCGGTTACTCGCCTCTTTCCAGCAGCAAAAGGATGGCTCTCAAAGTGCGAATAGCCGAGGCGATCGCCACGGCAAAGGAGACCAGTGGCGGCAGCTGGACAGCGATCGTGGGGCGGCCCTACAAAAGTAGTAACGGGCAGGCTTCGTCCTTGGGCCCCCCCCACTCACTGAGAATCTGTGGCGCCGCAGCGGAGGTAGTGGCGATTGCCGGGCGCTATTCCACAGCCGAGAAGGGCACGCTTCGATGGTCCCAGATATAACGGATGGGTCGACCCGGTCCAGGCGCCAGAAGTACCCCAGGAGGTTCAGATTTGCGGCCCCCTTCTAAAAATGAAGACGAGCAGCCACCGCCCCGGGTCCCGATAGCATTTCAGGACGCGCTGGCGCTGGCCCTAGGAGACGCCCTGGAGCCCAGGTAGGGCGATGTTTTCTGCCTGTCAACAAACGCCAGCCACAGAGGTGGAGACAGGCGAACTCGTCCTCCCATCAAAAAGAGGGCGTCCTGCGGACTCGCCCTCCGCCACCTGCAAGCCGATCGTGCTGTTGGACATTCGAGGAAACTCTTTGAAGAGAATCGTGGCGGCCCGCATCGTCAACACCTGGGCACGTCAGTCCGTCTGGCGGGTGGCTTGTATACCAAACTTCGCAGACCGTCGACCGTCCACGCGGTGCGCTGCCGAATTAAAGATTTCGGCGCAGGATGCGGTGTCCCAGGGTAGTGTTTTGGCGGTGTCGCGGCATCGCCCGCGATCGCACCACCTGCCCTGGGCCTGCATAAAGGCGCTCCATTACCGCAGGGTCACCTCCCTACCTCTAAAAAAATTAATCAGGGGCCTGCCATGTCGCATCGACATGTCGAGTTCCCGTGCCGAGATAGGCTCCGGACCATCGGGTGTCGATAATGTAGATTCACAGGGGTCAGATGTTTGGGACCCGCTTCTGTGGAACATGAAGTTTTTGATTGAGTGCTACGTGGCGGCAGCATCGAGGTGTCGACGTCCACTTGTTTGCGGACATTCCTCATCTCACCGCCCACGTGGCACCAATTTCTGAGGGCTGCGATTCTCGCCGCACCACGGTCGCTCAAATGGTGGGCACTCCGGCGGCTAGGACTAAGTGGCGCTCGAAAAATCGAAGATACGCTGCACACGGGCCTCAGACGCGCCACCTGCGGACGCCATGAGGCTGTTTGCGGCGTCCGCGTGACGTCAAACCGACGATGGTATCTCGACGTCTGCCGATGGGTTTTGCGCCCATTTTGGGCGCCTCGCGCCTAAATTAGCGAGCAGCGGCTAAACTCTCGGCGAACTGTGCTCCCAACACCGGAGACCCAGCGGCTCCTGTGCGCCGCAACACGCCGGGTCGTCAGGTCCATGGTCTGTACAGGAGGCACCCGTGCGTGGCTGCCTCAAAAAGGAGGCACGGCGGTGCTGAGAACTTTCAGAGGGTGTTGGCAGTCCGGGCACCATGCAGGGCTACCAGGATTGTCTCAGGCAGGGCAGCATGCCTGGCTGGCTCGCCGCCCTGGGACTAAGCACAGAATCCTCATCCTCTTCTTCCTGGCGCGAGGAGGCAGCGGGTCTCAGGGCTCAGGCCAGCCCAGAGAGATAAGGGGCGCAAGGGGCAGTTGCCAACTCCCTTACGGCTGGGGTGGGGTTGCAGCTGGGCACCCCAACCGGCCGTCGCCCAGTGGAAGCCATACGCCCCCGTATTAAAGTGGTGGCTAGAAGAGGACTGGCTCCCTAACATTCCGCACGACGCAGGTTCTCTCTCAGGAGGACACGGCTGTTTCTGGGAGGGCCCACACCAATATGCCGCGTAAGCAACAGAAACCCACAGGTCTGCCACTGCTGGCGTATGTGCTGAAGAGACGGTAACACGCGTTGGAAGGTGCCCAGCATGGGTCGAGCCAACGAGCTGCAGCAGTGTCGTGGGGCTGACCACTAGCACCACCTTGGCCGCGCCAGGGATGCTAGAGGCGAAAGGTCGACGGGCGCCCGTCGCGCTGCGAGACGTGATGGCCCAGGCCGCGGAAAGGGACAGGGGCCGAGCTTCCTGGCTGGCCGCAGAAGGCCAGGGGCGCCGAAGGTGGCGTACGCGCGCAACGCTGACCTGGGCCCCTGGGCGGCCCGGCAGAGGTGCCACGCCGCCAGAGAAGGGCTCAAGAGGGCGCCGTGCTGTTGTTCCGGCGCAGCGCCTAAAACGTTCCGGTCATCCCCAACACACCGGTTGAGAAGAAGGGCAAAAGAGGCACTGAAATACGTCGCGCCGGGGTCGCCGAAGAAGACTAATCATCAGCCGCCCGCAACCCAGCTACAGCGACACGCGGGTTAACCGTTGGTTTTTAGTGCGTGCCGCAGCCGTTTCATCTTGGTCGAGGCCCCACATATCCTCCTTTGCCCCCTCGCTTTGGCGGCAGGGGAATCAACCAGCTAGATTTTTCCAACGGAAAAAAAAGTTAGAGTTGGTTCCCCGAACCCGGTGTGGGTGTCAGATCTCCCGTAGCGTCCCAGAGTTGCAGATAGAGCACGCCCCAGATATGGGGTACCGGCTTCGACCGGCGCGGACGAAAGCGACAAAAGGGAGATGGGGACCGCCGAGATTAACGCACAGAATTGAGTGCAGTGCTGTTGGTCGCGAGACTGGCATTGCGTCGAGGGGTGAGGGCCGGCATGCTTCGGTGGGGGCACAAGTGGGGAGAAAAAATTATATATCTTTTTACATATTTATAATTGACAATAATAAAAAAAAAAAAATATTATACAACCCTCCCCGGAGAAAGCCTCTTTAAAAATTACCTAATCTTTGGTTTCTTGTACTGACCTTGGGATGCATGAGCAGGCGTAAATCTGAGGGCACACTAGGGCCAGAATCTCCCTTTAAAGACCACAATCATGAAAGGACATGAATTGAAAATGTTCTGGGTAAAGATTAGCATTGCTTTCAGAATCACCTTCCCGCTTCAGCAGGAGTCGGGTCCATATACGGGGGACCGCAAATCGCAATGGGAGGAAGGAGAAGACACATCTGACGACATCGGGAGGCTTTACAAATGGGACACCGATCGTGCAAATAGAAACGCAGACGAAGTGGACATAGTGTCATCGCGGTCGTAACGCCCGCGTCATCGTCAGCAAGAAGTTCTTCGTGGGGAGGGCCTGCGGCGAGGCGAGCGGCAGCGGACTACCGTCTCCCAGTCCCACGATAAGGGGACCCGAACTCAGGAAGGACCGCAGATCGAAGACGCTGCAAGAGTGCGGCAGCAGCGGGCATGATGAGGCTCCGACGACTCTTATACCAACACCATGGGCAGGAAACTAAGCGCGGAGACCGCGACCACGCGGTGAATACGTCAGCCTTGCCAAAACCAAAAAGGACCCTACCTCGCCCTCCAGCGGGAAGCGCTTAAGATCAGGCCGAAAGGGTTCATGGAGGAGACCAAAGGATCAATTAACTCGCTCGCGCCAGGTTGTCAGGTCACTCGTTGTCGGACGCAGTAATGGACGAAGAAGGTGCAGAGTGGCGGCGGCGAAACTGGGCTCTCCGGATAATCGAGGGGCCTGGAATCTATAAACAGAGTCGCAAAGACGTCCAAAAAATTTGAGCAGGCCCTATGTGAAGGCTGCGAGGCTCATTCAACCTGATAAGAGTCATGCATGACCACCCTCGAAAGGACATCTTCGAAACGAACTGGAGGGCGGCTAACCACGCCTCTCCGGGGCTCCGCAAGAAATCCGGGCTCGCAGCGAACGTTAAGCGAGGCTCACCCAGAGATAAGACCACGGATAACGTCCCTTACGCTCGGCGTCAGAAAGGTTTACTTGCAGAGGAGTACCGCAACCAGTTTCTCGAGTGCTCGACTCGATGCTCATCTGGAAGCTCTAGAGACTGGCTTCTTCCCGAGACGCATTGCGCCCACTCCACTGTGCCGACAAGGCGAATGCACTCATACTGTCGGGCCACAGAAGATACTGGAACCAGTGGTGTCTACCTGACGCCTCCAGCTAGCCTGGCCCGTTACAGTGAGGATTCCAAAAAAAGAAATCTGCTGCCCACGGGGCGGCTGCCGCGAACGCGACCGCCGCGCAAACATCCGCGGCTTCGCAGCCACTATCCCCCGCGAAGTGGACGGTGGAAGGCATTCTGGCAAAAGGGTAAAAAGAAACAGAAGGCACCGCGTCCCGAGAGTCTGCAGCCATCATCTGCCTTTTCTGCAGCCCGGGCAGCTGCAAAAGAGCGCAGCACAAGACGTCCTTCAGAGGGCAAAACAGGCGTCGATCTGAAGGCATATAGGCATCCCGGGCGTCAAATTCAAGTTGGCCAGGACCGGGGCGGCATGAAGCTAAGAGATCGCCAGCTGTTCAAAAGGTAGGCGCCACGGCCAAGTTGAAGAGAACTCGGAGAGGATGGCACGCATCAAGACCCCAAATAACATTGAACTGCCGGTCACGGATTAGACGACTCCAGCCACTGCAACCGATGATGTCGCGGAGCTGACCGCGCAGCAGAAACATCCATCCGACGATATAAAGGGTTGGCGAAATTCGGCGTGGGAAGGGCTTTCTGGCACGGCCTGGGTCAATGCCAGTCAGGGGCCGCCAAAATGGCCGCCAACTGGGTGTTACGCGTCGGATGGGCGGACATTGCGCGTCGTGCTACTTTCACGCCCAGCCGTGCTTCAAGTGCCATGGACTGGGCACACAAGTGCGACTTGCACCAGCGAGGTCGACCGCGGCGGACTCTGTACCGATGCGGCCTACCAGGACTCCTCACTTCTGCTCAGCACCCCACTGCGGCATCTCTGCGCAGCGAAAACCGGCGAGGCCACAGTGTTGGTAGTAAAGCTGGGTAAAGCAACACCAAAGAGGACTGCTAAGAAGTGGTGCCACAGAAGCCCGCCGACATCTAAAGACGAGCCCCCTGACGCTGGAGCTGGTATAGTCGACCCAATAACGGCGACCACAGTTCCTACTGCCGAGAACCCTTGAACACCGCGCTCGAGCTCAGACCTCACCACAACAACCGCAGCGCAGTGGTCAAGCGGCTTGTTTCCATCGTGTCAGGAGCCGCGCATCCATCGAGATACCGGTGGGTGGGCAATCACGCTCATCTGTCACCCTACTCTTCAGCTGAGGATCGTTCACCATCCATCGATAGGCGCGACGAGAGGCCAAGGAGCTTCCAGCTGCCAACCTGGGGCTCACCGTGGTAAGAGTTTGCTTCTACTCTCCAACTCAAAAGCCCTGGCCACGTGAGGCCTTTCTGGCCAACGGCGGCCGTCATCGGTGGCACGGCGCTTCCTTGTGATCGTCGCAGGGGACTTCAACGCAAAGTCAACGCTCAAGGGTTCCTCAGCGACAGACACCAAAGAAGGCCTTCACCGCGCGGTAGGAGGTGGATGGCGTCTTCAATCTGGCGCCCCTGGTCAGTCGAGGCGACCAGCACCTGCGTCCGGCGAAACAGCGAGTCTATAGTCGACCTGACCTTTATCAGCTCGGCTTCGGTCGCCGCTTTACAACTAGCGGAGTTCGGGAGGGGACGGAGACTCTCGGATACAGATATCACAATTTGACATCTCGCTGACACGACAGATCTGGGCTGGCCACCGCAGCGATGGCCCAGATGGTCCTGAACCCGCCTGGACGCGACCTCCGCCAAGAGGCCGCCGTCGTTTATCTTGAGCCTCTGCCTCCGACGGCGTGGACAGTGCTGCCAGGAATGGTTGAGGAGGCTATGCACGGCGCGTTTGCGACGGCACCGATGCCGCGCGGGACCCGCTTCAGGCCTCGACACGTCAAACATATTGGTGGCGCCCGAACTGCACTGCGGCGAGGTACGGCGCGGCCCGTCGCCGCTACAAGAAGGTATCGACGTCGACTGCACAGGACCCAACAGCTGGAGGACGCCATCCGAGTATCAGGCCGTCTTGCCCCTGCCAGGATGCTATATCAAAAGGCCAAGACAAGCTGGCGGCAGGAATGGTTGCAGACGCTGGAGATCCTAGAGGCAAGCCCTATAAATGGGTGCGGCAAAAACGCACGCTAACCGCCCACCAGTCACCCAGTGCCTCAACCGGATCTCGGAACAAGTGATCTCGACCCTCTTTCCATCTGGGGTCGACCGACCAACATGATAGCTCACAATGAGAGGCACGACGGTAGACCACAGGGAAAGGACACCCGCCCGCCAACATCTGCGGAACTTTCCGGTGGCGGTCCACAAAATGGGCCCGCCAAAATACGGCACCAGGCCTGACGGTATACCAGGGCGCACCCTGGGGTCCTCAGGATGGAGGAGATGGAGCCGCAGTACACTGCCATTTGACCAACTGTGGTCGGGTCGAGTGCTGCATGACTTCTATGAGAAAATAATGAAGCTGAATTGCTGTTACGGAAGAACAGGGGCCGAAGACAGCAAATCGTCGTATCCTTCATCACGTACTGCTTGACAGATTTGCCGGATCTTCGAGCGCATAGTAGCAGCCGCGACTCGTCAAGCACCCTGGACAACGTCGGTCGAACCTGAGCGGGAATCAGCGGATTTCGCTCAGGTCGTTCAACAATCAGGGCAATCGCCCGTCTGAGGACACCACAGAGAGTGGCCCAGGGTGGGGTGGTGCTTGCTGTGTCGCTAAGATATATCGAACGCCTTCAACTCCCCTGCCCTGGACGACCATCGGAACGGCCTCGAACGCCATACTACGCAGAAGTACCTCGTGCCGCACTGGTGACTACCTGCTGAAACGCGCCGTGTTATACCGACACGAGGCCTGGGGCCGGCAAGTTGTTCTTGGAGTCCTGAGGATCAGCCCTGGGCCCGACCTATGGAACATAGGCTTCGACCCAGTCTCCATGGCGCCAACATTCATGAGTTGGTCGTGTGTTATACCCAGACGACACGATTGTCATGTCTGCCGAGGAAAGACGCACCGCAGGTTTTAATGCATCATCGCTACGGCGTGATCCCGCACATGGTCAGCGCATACGTGGATTAGGCCTCCTGATATAGAAAAAACTAAAGGCCCTATGCTTTTGGGCCGAGACGCGCCGCCTCCAGAGATGGCGGTCATCGTGGGGGACGAGAGTTACCACCACCAAGACACTGACGCCTAGGACTCGTCCTCGACGGACGTTGGTCCTTCGCGGAGCACTTCCGTCGTCTTTCAGTGAAGGTCTGAAGGCCATGAGCCACAGCTTCGCTGCTCCCTGTCGGGCGGGCCTCACTTGTACCGGAAACTGTATGGGCATAGCCACGATCAATGTCCATGTACACGGCGCGCCGATCTGGGCCGAAAGACCTGTCTTAAAAACCAGCTCTCGCCCTCAGTAGACTGCGGAAGTGGCCACGGGCGAGGTGCAAGTATCGAACCACCATCTCAGGACGCGGCATACCTGCTCACGGGGAGCAGTGCCCTGGGACCTGGAACGCAGAGGCGCTCCTTGAGCAGTTCACAGCGCGCACGCGCCATCTACCGCGAGAGATCCATCGGCTTAAGAACGTAACGAGGGACGGGCGCCGACAATGGGAAGACGGCTCGCCCAGGCCCTGATGCGGCGCGAGCCTGGTGCAAGCTATCCGACCGGTGTTCTACAGTGGGTGAACAGAAGGACACAGTGCGCTAACCTTCCGCCTCACGCAGGTACTGACCGGGCAGCACGGCTGCTTTGGCCAGTACTGTGCGAAATGTAAAGAGAGGAAGCCACGGGGTGCCACCACCGACTGAAAGAGAGGGCTGGCCAGACACACCATCACGGCATCTCCTTCGTGGGTCGAGCAGAGAGCAGCATACAGGCTGCCATCCAGTGCGGATGTATCGCTGCCAATATTAATCCAAGCCATGGCTGGCGAAGTGGAAGGCAGTAGAAGAATTTGCGGAGGATATAATGTCCAACAAAGAAAGGCGAGCGTACGAGAGGCAGGAGGGCGCTCGACCCGGAAGAACCAAGGCGCGAACGTCGTAACAACGATGATGTCCCGCGCGATGGGGCTCAGGGCGGCGGCGTGGAGAGCGCCGCCTTGCGCTGAGCCCCGAGAGTCGCGGTGCCGGTGCTCCTGCGCATCGTGACGCGCACGTGACCGGCCAGGCCGGCGTTCGGCCGGGGCGTTCCGCCACGACAGAAGGTCACACACATCCTGCAGCACTGGCGAGTCACGGTGGGTACATCGTGCCCGTGGCTTCGTCTCGATAGCGGATGAGGGAGCTTGCCGCGGCACGGTGGTGACATGGGCACCACCATCTGGCCTAGTACATGCAGGACTCCACATACCCCGGGCATTCCCCACCCCCAGGCACCTATAAAGGTTTCTAGCGAAAAAAAAAAAAGTTCCCCAGACAGGTTCTCCTTTGTCGTAGCGGTGGGCTCAGTACCTGGCCCAGGTCAGCCGCAGGGAGCTAAGAGGAACACAAAAGCGGCCACAAGGTGTAAGGCCGGCAAGCTGGAGAGGGCTGCTCAAGCAGGCTGAACAAGCCCGCTTCCAGTTCTGCTGCCAGGAGGTGCGAGGGACGGGTTGCAGGAGGTGAACGTGCGCCCTTCCTGTCCCCTCACCATAACCAGGTGGGTCGCGGGGAAAGGGTATCTGACGTCCCGTAAGGTAACTCTCTATCCTCCGCGACTCGGCGGAAGTACCGCTGATGCAGTGTGGAGAGACCGTGGGAGAGGACATTCGGCGTGGTGTCGTCGATCTCTCCTCCTTCTACACGGCCAAAATGGAGCTAGCGGCGGAGCCTGGCATCTGAGCCGCCGCTGAGGGCTAGGAGTTTGATCCTTGCGTGATCAGGAACTCCCTGGCTCCCATGGCTGATAACAGATTCAGGGGAATCTGTTACGAACTACAGGGAGAACCGAGGCGAAGGGCCACTGGTTCGACGCGCCAGAGGAGGCAGATGTGGCATAAGGCCGAGATGAGCTGCTTCGGCCCGGCCAGCGCTTCCGAATGGGGTTGCAGATGGAGTGCAAAACGTTTCCTGTGACCCCACCCTAAAAGCATCAGGAGGAACAACGTAGTAAGTGGTTTTGAGTAGTGCGGAGTCCGACGCCAACCCATCTTTGCCCCCGCACCGGGGACGGGTATGCGTGAAACATTCCCCACAGTAAGTTGGAACTAGGTTGGAGTAGTAAGGCGGCCTGGGCTTGGAAGCCCAGGTGCCCAAAGCCCAGTGCTTCAGCTTTCGAGGGGACTCAAATAGCCCGTCAATAAAGATGGCCACCACTGAGCATCCTGCGAACAAATCTGAACCACTGCCAGGCTCAAGACCTCTTGTTTCAGGCATGGCTGATGGGTATTCAGGCTGAACCGTGATGTCCAGAACCGACGTCTCCCCGGCAACAACTGGGCCGGGACCTGTCAGCTACTGCGGCAGTGGTCTGTCAGGACTTTACCGGGGACCACACAACCGAGATGTGAAAAAGGTCAAGCTACGTCGGCGCTCTGTTGGGAGATATTGTTGTCGTTTCAGCGCCTCCCAGCAGATCTCTCACTTTTCGACTTCGAGGGCTACCTAGACCGACTGGGGTCGCAATCCGTTCTTACGGACCCTTCCCTGCTGGTCGCCGAAGGTCTCAATGCCAAATCACCGGCTTGAGTTCACCCTGCAGCCAGACGCGCAGAAGGACTGCTGAAGGTGGCTCAGCGAGGTCGGGCATCGATGCTTAAAACAGGGGTTCCGGTAAACGTGTGGTGTTCGAGCCCAGGGCGGGTCGATGGTGAGTGTATCGTTCGCTAAGCCCCGCCCTGGCTCGCCGATACTGGGGCTGGAAGGTGTTGACGGGCGTCGAGACCCTGTGGATCGTTACATCGATTCCGGTCTCGCCACTCCTGGTTTACCTATACCGGCCTGGCCGGACCGAGGACGACGGCCCCAGGTGGCCTCTCGAGCCTGGACCGAGATGGGGCTTGGCGGCCGGCGGTGGGGTTGCAGATGATGAAACCCCGACCCCACCCTAAAAGCGCAGGAGGGAACAACGTGGTGGTTTTAGTCGGTGCGAGTCCGACATAACCCGTCTTTGCCTCGAGGACGGGGTATGCGGTAGCTTCCCACGGTAAAAAAAAAAAAAAATTGGTTAGGTTGAAGTGGTTTCTAGTGGATTGACTTCCAAGTGGCTCCCAGTGCGGCGTGTTTTGACTTTCTCTGTAGTATCCCCTAGCGGCCTCGCCATGGAGCAATAAGGGTGTTAGTGACTTTTACCGGAGTGTCTCTAAGCTGCTCTCGTTACGGTAAAGCGCGGACCAAGTGAACTAGGTAGTGTGGCTTTTGTTCGGAGCAAGCGGCTCGTTACGGTAAAGCTGCGGACTAAGTAACCCAGTGTTACGTGGCTTTTTCCGGAAAAAGACGTCCGCGCCGATGTGTATCTACCTCCGAGAAGATTATATCGCCTGAGCCCATCTGCAGCGCACGTATGCTCTATCGCCCCTTTCATTTCGAAAAGGTGGTATGAGCACACACCGTGTGTGTGCAGGAATTACCCATCCCGCCAACCCCTCACGCCCCTCCCTGTTTGCGGGCAACTTGCTGGGCCTCCCTTACGGGTCTCACCCGGCACGGTTGCACGCACAAGGGGAGCAAGGCGTGAGATTGCCATCGGGTGACCGAATCCCCTGCGCACATCAGCTGCAGCAGCACCAGCTCACCGCCATCTAAATGGAGAAAGGGGAGCCCAAACCACCTCGAGCTTGCAAGCGGACCGGGCAACTTCCAGTTGCAGACCGACCGCTTGCAGCTCGCAACATATCTCGACCGCAACGCGCCCTGGTGCCACTACCATCCATCTGAGCCAGCGCTGCCACCGGAAGAAGCCGCCACCACTGCCCAGACTGCAGCCTCAGAGAGCAGATGGCCGCGGTAACATCAGTGTGATGTTCTGCCGCCCCATCCTGCCTCCAGTCCAGTGCAAGCGAAGGCGAGGAGACGCAGCACGCCCCGGAGCCGGAGGAGAAGCGGCCTCAAACTTGACGAGGAAGAGGAGGAGTTTATGACATTTCAGACTCGAATCGTCAACAACGTCCATGCCGACCGCCCAATCACCGCCCTATGGAAGGCCGAAGAGGAGGTCGCGTACTACAGTGCCGCCGAGATCGCCCGCCACCAGTCCGTGGTTTCGACGCCGACCATTCACCGGTCCGGGTGTCCCATGAAGACGTCGGCGACTATCTCGACGTGTTCTGCGACAATCCACGCGACGCTGCCGCGGGAGCTGCCGGCGCAGCAAGTAGTTTACGTTGCGCTCATCGGTGAAGATAGCGCCGACACCCACCAAACGCAACATCGGCAGCAACTAACCACAACATCTGGAGCAGATGTCACTGACCTAACGCTGTTGCCAAGAGCAACTACGCTGCCTCCTACGCCATACAGGCAGGTTAAAGGTAAGGGAAAGGGAAAGCGACAACATCCACACTAATTACCATCTAATGCAACCGCAAACAACGATAACACCAATGAGCAACAGCAACAAAACATCCGTAAAGCAACAACATCTATGAGCATCATACCCACCCATCGTGGTGGAGAATCTACCTGGAGTGGACGTGCACTTCGCAAGCTGAGGGAAGCGCTTGACAGGCACCCAACGCCAGACCGTACGGCTCGAGGGTGCAGGTTCATTCCGAGGAGCGAAGCCGAGCTACAGAACAATCCAGCGGTACCGACGAGCCTCCAACGCAACACCCAGACATACATTGGTACGCCCTACTACCGTTCGAGGAGCTGCCGACGAAAGTGGGGATAAGGGGACTACCATCTTTAACACCGCCGACGGAGCTTACCCAGGCGCTCAGGGAAAGAGGATTCCCTGTGCAGTTTTCGAGGCTTATTCCACCAGATCAGGAATAGGGCCTCACTGCATCTTCTTCGTTCAGTCTGGACAGAATGGATCAGACCAGCTTCTAGCAGCACTGTAACCAGCTGGACGAAATCCTGCAGTGCGCGGAATAACAGTGGAGGCATGGCGCGGAAGAGCGGGCCAGCACAGTGCCACCGGTGTCAGGCATACGGCCATGCCTCTACGCACTGCCACCGACCCATCCGCTGCGTGAAGTGCGGCGGCAACCACGCGGCGATGGACTGCCCCAAGCCGCGAGACACACCGGCCATCTGCGCGAATTGTGCGAGAGCACATACCGCCAATGACCGCAGATGCCCGGTGTACCAACGTGAAGCGAGGAGAAGAGGACTACAGATCCCAGGACCACCACCACCACCATCCAGACGCGTGGTGAAAGTAACTACGAGCGGACGGATGGACTACATCACGAGGAGAGGCCTGAAACATCAGCGGCCCCTCAAACCGGAACATCCCTGCCGAGCGCTCGGACGGAAAAGTGCGTGCGTCCGCCTCGGAGGAGCCGACAGCGGCACTGACGGCGAAAGCGAGTCGTCAGTGCGAACGCCCGCTACGGGCAACGACCGCCAGACGCACATCTGTCCGCACACCTGTCCGCATTCCAGAGACTGGGTCACGAACGTTAATCCGCTTAACGCGTTAACGAGCGGCACCTGTCCGCGATCACCTGGCGCATTCCAATGCCGGGTCAATGGACTCATTAGTTAACGAGCGGATTAACGTCGTTGACACCTCATCTGGAGACGAACTAAAAAATGTAAACAAAAATAAAAAGAAAAGAAATCGTCGTCGTCGTCGTAAGGTCGGGAAATGGCTTCTGGTTTTCAAGCTAACGACAATGAACAAGACAACCACTACGCGACGCTTCAGCCGCCGGCAAACGGACCATCAAGGCGGAGCGTCGTACGGGCCCAAATAAGAATGCAACAGCCACCACCACCACTACCATCCACAAGCAGAGGCGAGCACGACGCCGAGGCTACTGGGGGACAGAGGAGGAGGAAACACACTGTAACACTTGGCAAAACGGTAAATTTTAAAATCGACCGCGAAAACCGAGATTCTGAAGCGGCGGAGTCGTCTGCCGCTGAGTCCAGCGGCAGACGACCACGCCGCCGCGTACGACGAACGGCCGGAACAACAATGGGGGTGGATGGTAACCGTGCGCCAGGGCAGGTCTTCGAGGCACTGCCGAACGTCATTGCGCCGCGTTAATCGGCCGATCGTGCGCGGTGCTGGCCTCTCATTGGAGACGTCCTCGCATGCAATGGCGGCAGGGCTAGGAGCCAGTGCGGCGATCTGGGCGCCGTGACCCACCTACTTGCGTCTTCAATGGCTAACAAGGTTAGGCTAATGTACTGGAACCGCGAGGTGTTGGCTCGAGAGCGGCAGAGCTCGCACCTCGCCCAAGAGCATGACATCCATGTCATCCTCCTGGGGAGGCGAACATGACGGTTCAGTCTTCAAGGTTCTCAACTCTTCGTGATCGGCGCGACGAGATGTTCCGCCAGCGGCGTGCCTACCGCGGCACGGCCGTCTTAGCGCGACGAGATTCATACACGATGAAATGATTGCCTGCGTCACATCTCCCTACGCCTCGATAGGGACCGCGCCTTTGCGTCGCTGGAAAGCGAGATGTGCACTAGCGCCGCGATATCGCCCGCCCAGTACGCAACTGTGCACTTCGATATCCCATATTCGATGGCAGCACCCAGTCCTCGATTGTCGGAGACCTCAACGCCAAGCATGTCGCTTGGGGTTGCAGGACGACCCTAGCGAGCGGGCAGGTGCCTGCACGCGGACGCCGATCGGTGGGATAGTGAGGTGCTCTTCAGAGCCCACCCATTATCCAACCGGTGAGGGTCACAGTGTGGATATCCTCGATATTGCCCCTAAGTTTCCAATGGATTCTCCATTACGCTTGAGACGCTTTACGACGGCTACCACGCAGCATTTACCTGTCCTCGTCACGCTTGATCTGGGTGCAACGTGCTTGAGCGCGCAGGCCCGCGAGAGATCGACTGGCGGAATAGCCACCCGTAATGGAAAGCTAAACTGCCTGACAGCATCGCTACCCGGAAGATGTCGATTGTAGCGGCTGGGACTTGGTCTCCGAATAAAGTGAGGCCAAGGGAGGCCGCATCGACGCCTGCCGCAGGGGCTCACGCAGCATTAACATACCGCTTGCGCTACGCCTCATGCATAAGCGCAGCGGCATTAGCGCTTTTAGCGCGCACCCGTTGCCGCGGGCGCTGGCGTGAATTCAACCGGTGTCGGAAGAGTTTCGAACGGGTGAAAGACCACCGAGGTGAGTGGGAGCTGACGTCACGATGCGCTGGCGAGCATATCACGTCGCTTCACCTCCTGAACCGTCAACTCTCTCGACCACCCACGGCCATCTGCCCGCTTGACTGGACAGAAGTGGTCAACGTTGTTTAGTGCCTGCGAGAGCGGAGATTCTGGACACTTGGAAGAGCAAGCATTCCAATCCTCCCAACTACAAAAACGCTGTAGTAGTCGCGCACCACAGTCAGGCGAGAATAGTGTCAGGAGTTTCTGTCGTCCCCGGCGTCGGATCTTGCTGAGGTGGCTTTCATGCGCCCGGCGAGGTCTGGCGGCTTTGCGTTACGTTAACGCGTAACGGCACCGGGTGATGATGGGATCTCCGAATGCGGCCTTGAAGCAGCCCCTAGCGTGGGCAGTCGTTGAAATGACGCGCCTGTTCAACGGGATACTCCGTACGGGGTATTTTCCGGGGACGTGAAAACCGGTAAGATTTCGTGCTGCCTAAACCAGGTAAGGACCGACGACACCGGAGTTATCGCCCGATCACGTTGTTGTCGCACATCGCGAAACTCTTTGAGCGGCTGTCTGCTTCGGAGGTTGCGCCCGCACGTCTCATTACGAGACGAGCAGCACGGTTTTCGGAGCGGCCACTCGACAGTTACGGCAGTTGACCTGAGGTTGCACGAGCTACGTTCGACAGAAATGTTGACGTAAGTCGGTCGGAGTCTTCTCGATATCGAGAAGGCTTTCGACCGAGTGTGGCATGAGGGACTTCTGTGAAACTGCTCGTTAATACCACCATCCCGCGCGCGTTAAGTGGCTATAGCGTCATATTTAGTGGGCGCGACTTCTATGCTAGTCGTCGAGAATTCCTGTTTCGACAGCACGGCAGATCTTATGCTGGGTACCACAGGGATCTTGCGTCTCGCCGATTCTGTGCGCTATATTTTACACTACGACTATTCCCACCTCGGACGGTTGGCCGTTCAGGATGGTGAAAGAGGTGTTCGACTTGCCTTTGTTTGCCGACGACAGCGCGTACTTTACGTCGTCCCGTCGGTTCTGATATCGCAGTACGTCGGATGCAGATGTTGCTCGACTTGCTCCCTAATTGGCTGGACAAGGGCGGATTAGTCTCAACGTCGGTAAGACTACCGCATTTGCCTCGACCAGATCCACCAAGTCTGCGCTGTTACTGGCAATCCGCGGGCAAAGCATCGCCGAGTGACACGATAACTTATCTCGGATGCAAACAAAACCGCACGCTACATGGTCCCCATGCTGACCAAGTGGTCAACAGCGCCAGAGCGGCGCGAGCGGTTTTACGGCCCGTTTTGGCATCCCACCCGCCCCTCCGGACTAAGTTATCTCGTGTAAAGGCATATGTGCGCTCGCGATTGACCTACGCGGCCCCGGCTTAGTACGCGTTAGCATCGGCCAATCAGCGGAAACGACTACAAGTCCAACAAAATCTGTCCCTTCGAGTCATCGTTGGCGTTGGCGCTCACGTCAGGAACGACGTGATTGCGGGACTTAAGAATCGAGCTGTCGAGGCGTTTGTTGTCCGTTTGGCGCGCAGTCTCTATCGACCGCGCAGATAACGGACCACATACGACCTACACGGCTTTGCCCTTGCACGCACGCCTCCTGACGGGCGCCCGTATCCACGGGAATTACTGCTATTGGGTGATCGGCTGAATTGCGGGGGGATGAGGCTGGACACCAAAGAACTGACGGCCATAGCTGTTAGCACAACACCAGCTCGCGAAGTGGATTGCTTCGCATAGCGTGTGCGCCTCGTGCCGCAGCAGCACACATGTGAGCAAGTCCAAATATGCGACCTCGTTGTCCGAGAAAAGCCGGGGTCGATAAGCGACGCTTGCATGCCTCGCATGTCGACCTCTGGTGAGGCTCCCGGGGGTGTCCGTGTAAAAGCGGATGGCCTCGGGCGCCCTCTTGCGACAACGATGCTGTTTGTTGCGTTGTCATTTATATGACGACGTAAACAAGTTAGCCACCTGAGAGCCGCAAGTACGGACAGTGCCCGGGGGGACTGTGTGCCCCCTGCGTTGCAACTCGGGTCATGGGGATAACCCCCGATACCCGCACCTGCACCTTCCCTGTCCCCAGGGCAGTGTGTAGACGACCCTCACGCACGCTTTTTCCGGAGTGTCTCAAGCGGCTCTCGTTACGGTAAAGCTGCGGACCTAGTAAGCTAGTGTAGTGTGGCGTTTTGTTCGGGAGCAAGCGGCTCTCGTTACGGTAAAGCCGTGAACCAAGTGAGCTAGTATTGTTGGTCGTTTTGACTGCAATGTCTCCAAGCGGCTCTCATTACGGTAAAGCTTTGGGTAGTAAGCAGTGTGTTTTTTTTTCAAACCCGGCGTTGAGCTCAAATAAATGGCTGAATGACTCGATGATAACATGCTGTTGGAGGAGGAAAACGTTGCTCCAAAGAGCGCTGACTGTCAGGATGGAACAAAAATACCTGAAGAATCCGACTGCGCCTAGCTTGCATAACTGGCGAACCCATCAAGGTGGAAACTGCTCGGAGGGCGTACCCCGCCGATAAGGATACTGAAGACGATACATAGTCTACTGCAAGCGGTGGAGGAGCTAAATGTCTCTCTCAATGGAGGAACTGAAAGTCTAGTGGGAGCGACATGTGGCCACCGTGCCCATGTCGCAAGTAGCAGCAAAAATCTGAAGGGACGAGCGTTAAATCTGAAGTCTGCTGCTGCGTCTCGTCAGGATAATAGAGGCTGTGATCGAAACGCCTCCGAAGAAACTAGACTGACTGAGGGCAGACAATACTCTGCTCTACGCAAGGAGGTGTGGAATACTGATGCGGAGGCTCGTGCACACCGTCGTGAATACGAAGAAATGAAGGTGGCAGCCAAAAAGACTCCTGCTCCAATAACAGAGGCTGTAGCCCTGCCGGGATATGACAGAGCAAATCACTGTCTGTGCTAGACGCCGTGGCAACATGATTAATGACGGTTTGGTTAATCTTGAGGAACGTCTGCCTACCGGCCCGCATCATCC
This sequence comes from Lamproptera curius, assembly GCA_029286875.1. Taxonomy (NCBI): domain Eukaryota; kingdom Metazoa; phylum Arthropoda; class Insecta; order Lepidoptera; family Papilionidae; genus Lamproptera; species Lamproptera curius. Next base: position 68,737 of record JAGSMT010000494.1, read on the forward strand.
GACCACAACCCGGTGCACGAAAAGAAGACGGATTCCTTGCGAGCTCATGCGTCTACCAATGAGCCTGCAAATAAGGCCAAGACGGTTGCGCAAAATGGTGGCAAGCAGACCCGAGTTCCGGCATTGCCTATCCCACAGGCGAATGCAACAGCTGTCGGGTCAATGGTGGAGGTGGAGGCTGCGGAACTTCCCTGGACTGAAGTTGTGAAAAAGGGAAAGGGCAAAACGGGGACTGATACAGCTCCGAAGGCAAAGGCAGTACAACTTAAGCCCCCGAAGACGGCTGCTGTAATAATACAGCTGAATCCGGAAGCATTGGAGGATGGTGTCACGTACGCTACACTACTTGAAAAAGCGGAGCAGGACATCTCTCTTGAGGAAATCGGAATCGCATCCCTCAAATTCCGGAAGACTGCCACTGGATCCAGAATCCTCGAGCTGCCAAACACGGAGGGTCCTGAAAAGGCTGATATACTGGCAGCAAAGCTAAGGGACGTCCTAGATGGCCAAGCCAGAGTCATCAGGCCCTCAAAGCTTGTAGACATACGAATCTCAGGGTTAGACGACTCTGCTACAAAGGAGAAGATTGCCGCTGCAGTGGCACGAGCGGGCAATTGCTCCATGGATCAAGTCAAGGCCTTAGAAATTCGTCATGGACAAAGAGGTATGGGCCCAGCCGTTGTCCAGTGCCCAGTAGCGGTAGCCAAGACTGTAGTCGAGGCCGGTCGTCTCTTAGTCGGATGGAGTTCAGCCAGCGTATACGTCCTGGAGCAGCGCCCCCTGCGCTGCTTCAGGTGCCTAAATCTGGAGCACACCAGAACAACCTGCACGTCTAAGAAAGACAGAAGTGGATTATGCTTCAGGTGTGGATCTGAGGGACACCGTGCAGCTTCCTGTACTAAAACTTTAAAATGTGCGGTATGTACTGATGCAGGGAAAGCGTCGGACCACTTCATGGCTGGCAGGAATTGCATGCCTCCTTCAATAAAAGGGACGGCAGGTCCAATTGGGCGGTCGGGTCCAACTGAGGTCAACAATACAATGGAACTATGACTGAGCCCCGTTCTCTTACCTTCCTTCAGAGCAATCTAAACCACTCTGCTGGCGCCCAGGACCTGTTCCTCCAGTCACTAGCGGAATGGGATATTGGTTTAGGAGTCACGGCTGAACCCTACTATATACCAGAGAGGGATAACTGGGCTGGTAGCGTCGATGGCTTGTCGCAATAGTGGTCCGACCACTTCGATGGACCCATCCACCCGCCAGGAGAGGGGCTTGGGATATGTGGTGGCAATATGGAAAAGGTACGTCATCATGGGTGTATACTTCCCCAAACCGGACATATCGGAATACGAACTGTTTCTGGATTCTGTTGGACAGGCAATCCGTCGCTGGAGATCAAGAGGTGCATAATAGTCATGGGAGATCTGAACGCCAAGGCACGTGAATGGGTAGCCATGTGACCGATGTGCGGGGACGGCTGACTGTTGATTGGTCCGTCCATCTGGACTTGGCGATTGTCAACAAAGGGACAACATATACATGTGTCCGTGGAAGGGGCGGCTCGATTGTTGATGTCACACTCGCAACAGCAGCAATTGCAGGACGGATCCAGGACTGGAGAGTATTAGAGGAGGCAGAAACACTGTCGGATCATAGATACATACAATTCTCCATCTCCCTCCCATTAACACCAACAAGGATGGTAACCAGTCGGCTGCCTCGATGGAGTCTCAAAAAGCTTAACCCGGACCTAGCCAAAGAGGCGACGATTATGAAACGCTGGGTCACCAGTCCTGCCACAGAAGATACTGAAGAAATGGCTAAAACAATCAGAACTGATATGTCTCACTCATGTGATGGCATGCATGCCGAGGGTCCGACGGCGTGCTATGCGACGCCGCCACGTATATTGGTGGACATCGGAAATAGAAGAGCTCCGGACTGTCAGTGTCAGGGCGCGGCGAGCCCTGGGACGCTGCCGAAGGAGGAGCATCATTGACACTGCACTAGAGGATCAATTGTTGACTGACTACCGTGATGCAAGAAGGCGGCTCCAATTCGCGATTGGCCTGGCGAAGGAACAGGCGTGGAAAGGGATCCTCGAGGACCTGAATAGGACCCTTGGTGGCGCCCGTACCGATATGCGAGAAAAAAACTAGGTACGCTCGGCGCTCCAGTCCTTGAGACTCTAGATGCCACATTCCTGGACAAAGTGGTTGGTGAGCTTTTTCCGGCATCGTCCGGTCACAGGCCTCCTATAATGACTTCCCTGCCTTCCTCGGTCACACAGATGGACGAAGGAGGTCCGCCAGTCACAGATAACGAGCTAGCGGAAGCGATCCGCCGCCTGAGAGGTAGGAAGACGGCGCCCGGCCCGGATGGTGTACCCGGACAGGTCCTATACCTTTCACTGGAGGGCATCGGGTGACCGGCTGCGCTACATTTATTGGATGAATGCCTGCGCCAGGCTGGTTCCTCGGAAGTGCAGGGAAAGAAGGAAGACTCTGCCCTTGAAGAAGGGATGGGCGATCGCCTGACGATCCCTCCAGCTTTCGGCCCTGGTGCTACTGGATGAGATTGGAAAATATTTGAGAAAATACTCAACTCTCGCCTAATCAAACTATCTGAAGAGATTGGACCCGCCTGTCTGATGCCCAGTATGGCTTCAGGGCTGGCTGGTCCACCATCGATGCGCTGAAGGCACCAAAGATAGCGCTGAAGAGGCTGTAGGACAGAGGATGATAATGCTTGCCGTCTCGTTGGACATAAAGAATGCCTTCAACAGTCTACCGCATGAGACAATTGAGGAAGGTTGATATTTTCAGGTCCCACCATATCTGCAGAATATCATTGGCAGTTATCTCACTGACTCGATTCATCATTGGGAGGGACGGCCGGTCCTCGCCGTCGCAGGTGCAAACTGGAGTCCCATGGCCTTCAGCTGGGCCCCTACTTTGGAATATGGGGTATGACTGGCTACTGCGCGGTCACTCCCACAATGGGCCAGCGTAATATGCTACGCGGATGATACTCGTCACAGCCCGGGAAAGGATTATCAAGAGGTTCTTCAAAGGAGTGAAACAATATCGACATAACCATCCAGCGTATCACCGAACTGGACTGAGGGTCTCCTGAAAAGTCTGAGGGCACTCATTCTTCCACGGGCCATGAAACTGCCCCGCGTAATGCGCATGTGCCTCTAATGGTGGAGCTACAGATTCGGGACCAAATGAAATATCTGGGCTTAATCATGGATAGGCAGGTGAACTTCAATGCCCACTTCACGGAGATGGCTCCAAACTTGTTAGAGCGGCAGCTGCACTAAGCCGCCTACTGCCGAATTCCGGGGGCCCAAACCTTACCTGCAGAAAACTGTACTCCAACATCATCAGAAGTATGGCCCTATACGGGGCCCCCATCTGGGCGGAAAAACTAAACAAGAGGAACAAAGTACTGCTAAAACGCCCACAACGCGTCATTGCGATCCGGACAATAAGAGGGTATCGTACAGTGTCCTGGACGGCAGCAACCCTCCTGGCTGCAGATCCGCCTTGGCATATATATGCTTATTTCCTGTCGTTGAGCTACTGGCGAAGACATGCGGAAAGGCCACGTCCCACAGGAAATGCCCATGGGCTCACAGCGGCAGACAAAGAGGGCTTAATAAACAAGTGGCTGGAGGAGCTAGCAACACCGGCGGCAGGCAAGTCTACGGTCGAAGCGATTCGTCCTCATCTGAAACAGTGGTTGCACCGGAAGCACGGTGCCCTTACGTACCGTCTGGTGCAGGTCCTTACCGGACATGGATGCTTCGGGAAATACCTGCACCGGATAGCAGGCAGAGAACCGACACCGGCCTGTCATGAATGCGATAACCAGGACGATACAGCACATCATACTCTAGTGGAATGTCAAGCGTGGGGCCCTATGAGACACCCACTGGTTCAACTGATTGGTCGAACCTTGGACTTACCAACGGTAGTTGAGGCAATGCTGCAAAGCAAGAAAATATGGGAGGCGGCTGTCACGTTTAGTGAAAAAGTGTTACGACAGAAAGAGATAGCAGAGCGGGAACGCGAGGCTGCTGCCGCCGCTGCATCGTGCCGAAGAAAGCGAGTGGGAACACGAAGGCGCCGCTATGCCCACCTTCTCCCCCCTCCATGAACGACTGCAAGTATTCCGGACTAAGAGTTACTCCCGATACCGGATAATTCTTTAAAAATGGACATTAATCACCGAGGCATCGTGGCAGCTTATGCAAATAATCCCGCGATGTCTCTTAAGAGGTGAAGAGGGTATCCCCAGGAGTTTAGTGGGTAGTCGAGCCATTCGGGCTTGGAGTCCCACACTCCGTGCGTAAATGCATTCTCCTGGGAGAACAAAAAAAAAAAAAAAAAAAAAGGTTAGGTTAGGTTAGGTTAGGTTAGGTTAGGTTAGGTTCCCCTGAACAGGTTCTCGCTTTGTCGTAGCGGTGGGGTTGAGTACCTCGTGCTTGGGTCAGCCGCGGGAAGCTAAGAACCTGGCCGGCCTGAGGTGTGAAGGCTCGGCTGTGGGGAGGTTGCTCCAAGCGGGCTCATGCTCCGCTTCAGCTTTGGATGCGCCTATGGAGGTGAGGGACGGTTGCAGGAGGTAGGTGCCGCCCTTCCTGTCTCTCGCAACCAAGGAGGAGTCGCGGGGGAAGAGGAGTGTCGGTATTCCGTAGGCCGCTCTCCCTATCCTCCGCGACTCGGCGGGGCCGTACCGCTGATGCGGTGTGGAGGGGCTGTGGGAGGAGGGGACATTCGGCAAGGAGTCGTCGATCTCTCCTCCTTCTACGGCCGAAATGGAGCTAGCGGCGGAGCTCAACATCCGGGCCGCCGCTGGGGGCTGGGAGTTTGGTCCTTGCGTGGTCAGGGAACTCCTGGTTCTATGGTTCCCTGAGTAACAGACACGGGGAGTCTGTTACCCTAACTCGAGGGGTTGAGACGAAGGGCGCGCTAGTTCCGACGCGCCCAGAGGGAGGCAGATGGCGTAAGGCCGAGATGGGCTGCTTCGGCGGCCAGCGCGCCGTGGGGTTGTCAGATGAGTGCAAAACGTTCCGTGACCCCACCCTAAAGGCGTCAGGAAGGAACAACGTGGTGGTTTTAGTCGGTGCGAGTCCGACATAACCTGTCTTGCCCCCGCGAGGACGGGTATGCGTAGGTATTTCATTCGTAAAAGTGCTAGTTAAGTTAGGTTAGGTTTTTTTTTTTTTTATACTTTTTTCCTGACATGTTGGATCAGGACCTTTTCGCCTCTTTTTGTGTTTTGGTACTTGTTCTTTGTACTTATATTCTTTTATTTAGTATACATCTACTCTTTCATTTCATATTTTTTATCTTTTCATTTTTGTGTCTTAATTTACTTGTATCTTATCTAGTTTTACATTTTACTTATTTCTACTTATGTTCTATCTATGTTTATACATTTCTTATTTACTAATATTAATCTTTTACTTATTATAGTTACTTTGTTTACTTATATTATTTCTCTTATCTTAATTTATATTTCTATTAACTTATACTTATCGTTTCCTTATCTTAATTTACATGTTTATTTACTTATATATATCATTTCCTTTGTCTTAATTTACATTTTAACATAATAGTACTATCTGTATCTACCTGAACTAAGTCCTACATCAGTAGCATGTTCACCAGCTAATTACATTTTCTAATTACTCCTTATTTCTATTTTACTTTAATATCTTACAGTTTTAATACTATAATTATTTAACTTTTGCCCTTGCTTATATTTCTAAATATCGAAGTCATATATACTATAATATATGTTCATATTTTGTTGTTCTTTTTATTTGCATGCTCGATCTACTTTTTGCAGAATTTTATGAAGGCTTCTGTTGTTGTTGTTCATAATCGTTGGTAAATTTCTGTCTGAGATATCTCGTGCCAATTTCTGGTGGCCAGGTCTTGTCGTGCCCACTGAAGATTGGACACTGCGTCAGGAGGTGTAGACGCTCGCGGAGCCTCCCCATCGCTCGCATGTCGGGTCGTCCCGACACCTGAAGCGGTGGAGAATTCCGCAAAACCCCATGTCCTGTTAGAGCCTCGCACCAGCGGTGGACTTAGCCCAGCTTCCTTACGATACGGTGCGCGCTCGACTGCATTGGGGAAGAAGAGCTTGGTGGTTGAGGCTGTTGGCTCCGGATATAGTGTCGGTTCCATTCGTCAATGACTTTGCCGAAGAATCCTTGACGAATGAAACCGGGCACCTGTCGGGTCCTGGGGCCAGGCCAGGCCAGGGGTTAATAGCCAGGGCCAGGCCAGGCCAGGCCAGGCCAGGCCAGGCTAGGCCAGGCCAGGCCAGGCCAGGCCAGGCCCAGGCCAGGCCAGCTGCCAGGCCAGGCTGCCAGCCGGCCAGGCCAGGCCAGGGCCAGGTTAGGTCTCCCCTGAACAGGTTCCTGCCGTCAGCGGAGGGGGCCTAGTACCTGCGGCCTGGGCTGGGCTGCAGGCTTAAGAACCCGGCTTGGCCTGAGGCGTCGGCTGCGGAGGAGGTTGCCCAAGCGGGCCGTGGAATGAGCCCGCCGGATGCACGGCGAGGGTGCGAGGACGGTCGCAGGAGGCAGACGCCGCCCCGTCCTCGCACAGGGTGAGTCAGGCAGGAAGAGAGGTCGGTATTCCAAAAAGCCGCCTCCTATCCTCCGCGACTTCCGAGTGGGGCCGGCACCGCTGGGATGTGGTGGTGGCAGGGGCTGCGGAGGGGTATGGCTGGCATGGTGTCGTCGACTTCTCCTCCCTTCTGCGGTCAGCGGAGCCAGCGGCGGAGCGTAACATCTGAGGCCGCCGCTGGGGCTAAGGGAGCTCTGGTCCTTGCGTGGTCAGGAACTCCTCATATTCTTATGGTCTTCCTGAGCAACAGATTCGGGGAATCTGTTACCGAACCACAGGCCGAGACGAAGGGCGCGCTAGTCTGGATCGCGCCCAGAGGGAGGCAGGATGGCCGTGGGCTGGAGATGGCTGCCCCGGGCGGCTGGCGCTGGTGGGGTTGCAGATGAGTGCGCAAAACGTTCCTGTGTGACCCCACCCTAAAAGGCCAGGAAGGAACAATTGCGGTGGTTTTAGTCGTGGTGAGTCCGACATACACCTGTCTTGCCCCTCAAGTGAGGACGTGGCATGTAGGCATTTTCACGAGGGTTAGGGTTAGGTTAGGTTAGGTTAGTTAGTTAGGTTTTTTCACATTTCCCTGACGGGTGGATCAGGGACCTGGATTAGCTCTTCATTGTTTCAGGTTAATGTTCTTTGTACTTGGCTCTTTTAGTTATTTGTAAGCATGTTCCTTGTACTTTCATTCCCCATTACCACTCCACCTTTATATCATATCCAGTCCCAACACCCTCCTTTGCCCCACTTGGGGTCTCAGTCCTTTGGCACCCCTTCCTGCTTACCAGTGAACCCCACACCCGATTGTCACTGCAGTCCCAGGCACTTAATATCCCCACACAACCCCACCTCCCACCCCACACTCATCCTACTGCACACTTCCTTTACACCACCTTAAGGGTTTACAACCTATTTTTCACATTTTCACCTTATTACAATCACTTTCCTTATTACTACATTAACTCCATTTATTTATATTAATATTATTAAATACATATATTCTACGATATATGACTAATATTACTTTAAGTGCTATTTTATTTATGTAAGTACTTTTGGCACCTTTGTTGAATTTGAGGAAGGCCGTGTTGTATTTGAAGATTATAAGGTAAATTTTACTACATTAACTCCTTTGGCCTCCTATCTCCAGTGCCAGGCTCTGTCCTCCCGGCCCGAACATCGGGCACTGGTGAGACAGAACTCCCAGGAGCCTCCTATCGCACTCGCATGCCGGGTTATCCGACATTTGAAGCGATGCAGATAATTCGCAGTTTCTCCCATGCCCTGTCAGAGCCCGGTAACCAGCTGTGACCGAGTTCCAAATCCTCCCTTATGGTGCGGTGCGCATCGATCGCGTTCGGGAAGAAGAGCTTTGGTATCGGGAGGCTTGCCGGTTCCATGTAAGCGTCGACCCATCTCGTCACCGGACTCTGCCGAAGAATCCTTGACGAATGAAACTGCACGCTGCGGCAGTCCGGTCGTCTCTCTTTAATCCGCGTGGCGGTCTTTCGGGGCTAAGAGGTCCGCTCCTTGTTGCCTCCCCTCCACACCTGCATGTGCTCTTAACCCACAGGAGGTCATGTGAGCCGCCCTGATTTCCCTCAGGGTTTAGCGGCATCCTCCTTGGCCCCATGGCCAGCGCGGGTGTAGAGAGTCACTACCATGCAGTGTCTCTAGGCAGACCCTGACAGCCATAGGCTGTAGCCCGTGGTAGGGATCTTTGAGTGCCACCCTCAATGGTGGCTCTACGGAGAAATATACAGTTCAGCCTGTAGACGGTGCAGAAGTCTCCCAATTTTTAGTTTTTTGTTATTGTTCTCATGGCACCGTCCTAAATGGACAATGCTGCTCCAACTTTTACCGTCAGTTTAATTTTTGCTTCCATCCGTGAAGATATTTATGCGTGGAGCCTTTGGGAGACTTCTTCACCAATTCTGCAGACGAACTCTGTGAGCCCTACTAGCCTCCTGTGGCATTTGGTGTAGGGCAATCGACGCTCGAGTCTTGGTCTCCCAATCACTGTTGAGAACGGCCCCTCTTTACCTCGCAGAGTGGCCTCGGATCCCAAGGTCCGTGCTAGGCATCCCATGAGCAAAAGGGCTGGAGTTCAGCGAGATACCGTCCCGATATGCGTCTATCAATTTTCTGCACGAAGCTTGCTGCTGCACCATATTACAGCCGCCGGACCTGGACTTATTACGCGGGGGCCCAGGCGCTCAAGGTATTACAAGACGACTGGCTCTTACGACAAAGTGGTGTGTGTAGATTGCCCTGGTGATCTCCTGCTCAGGCCCCCAGTGATTTTGGCCTCACTTACTTGCTTGTAGAGGTTATTGCTCTGGACCTTACAACAGACATTTTACATGTGGTTGGCTAAAGGTTAGCTTGTTGTTCATTAACAAGTGCCCAGAACCTTATCTCTCTGGATCATTTCTTGATGTATTCCCTGCCCATGCAAGCAGAACTGGGGGTGTGTCAAAATTTTACTTCCTTTGTTAGGAGCATTGCCTTGGTCTTTTGTTATGCAAATTTTAGTTTATTCCCTGGTCTCACTCCCAGTTCTTGCACAACGTGCGAGGACCGCGTTGGCCTCTTCCTGGACCCTACCGCCTGATCCTGAAATCACCAGAACAATGCGTCGCCCGCGAAAGCCTCCGTAATGAAAATGCCTCTTCCATCGTTTTCCTACCAGAAGGGTTGCTAGCGGTTCCTGTGCCAGCTTTCACTGATTGACCCTTTGCACGCATCCTTCGTAGTAGTCCTTCCCTATATTTCCGGGCGAACCTGACGCGCACCTTTCTATCTTGGAAGATAGCCATCATCTACAAGTCGCCCCTTTGTGTTCATTGGGTGCATTTGGTCTCGCCAGCTCAGAATGTGGCCATGGCCGGCCACCAGCATTGCCGAAGCGCGCCTCTGTCCAGTGATATCACGACGGCCAGCCGTTTTCGACCAACCGTCTCGACATACTCTCACTAGACTGCTGTGAGGGCGTCCTCGCAGATCGGCTGCAGCATGCCGTAATTGTTTTATACTGAGGTATGGCATGACGTACCACTTGATAACACGTCGCATGAGTGATCTTTCAAGATCTTCCCAGGACTGGCAGAACACCACGGGTCTGTAGGACGGATGCGTGAATTGCCCTCCCGAGTTTCGCGTTAATACCACTGTCGCCTCCTTCCCACCTCCTTGAGGGAAGCGTGAGAGGCGGCGCGTGGGCGTTCACGATCGCCAGAAGAGATCGCAGTGGACAGGCATCGCGGCCAGGCATATGTCCGGCAGAACCCGTCGCGTCCAGGGTCTCTAGGGTTGACAGATGCCGACCACTCAGCCCCTCCTGCCGGGTGGGTCACATGTTCTCACCATGTGTCTCCCTTGTTTAGCTCGGCCACCTCCCAGCTTGTGGCTCTGGCACCGTCACTATCAACCCTATCTCTCCGGATACAAAGATCTCGGCTAGACCCTGGCTGATTCCTGTCCCTAGGGTTTCTCCTCCGTTGCATAATAGGGAGTTCTTTCCTGTCTGGCTGCAGTTCTGTTGATCACCCTGTAAACTCGATCCCACAGCGGACTCTGTCCTGTTTGGAGTTATAGCCTTCCAACTGGAGGTTGAGCCTTTCTGCGCGCCGAAGTTGTCTTTGGCTGAGGTACCGCGCGACGACCCTCCTGGTTTCTGGACTTGCGCTCGCACATGATATATGGGCGTTTAGGGGCTTGGAGATTTCTTTGAGACCGCTCACCTCTTCATTCCACCAGGGTGCAATCCTTTCCACCTCCTCTTCAGCCTGGGATGCAGCCGTCAGCAGACTTCCGTTGGCGGCGTTGCTGTAATTTTGAATTGCTCGTCCAATTGGTTTTGTGTTGAATTTTGATCATGTTTCGAAACTAAATTTTGTTGGTCGGTCGACTGTGTGAGTTTCTCACGAAATCACCCAGTTTGCCTTCCTGGTGTTGTAGATTCGGTCAGGAAGTTTTACCGTCTGTGCCAACTGCATTCTCCAGGGTTTATATCGAAGAGAATTGCCCTGTGGTCTGAACCGGTGATCTATCCGAGAGTCCCCACTTAACTGGGAGAGTAGAGCCGCTTGAGAAAGCAGTCACATCCACACAGCTGCTGGCTCCTGACTCTGAAGGTGTCAAATGTTGCCCATTCCCCCAGCTGAGGATACATGGAGTTCCCCACTGTCCATGGCCAACGCCACTCCTAATCTCCCTCCTGTCCGCCTCCGGCCTCCCACCACGAGTTTTTCATGCTGAGGTCCCCTTGCTGGCACGCCACATGTCCCCAGGCCTCCCAGAGCAGCTTTAACAGGTGTGGGGTCAAGGTGGCGGTGATGGCCTGACCAAGCCCAGGTACACCGGACATCATTCCCCACCTCCCAGGACCTGGTTCTTCAACCCCATGACTGCGACGTTAGTTGTAGCCGTGTCCGGGTACTGGGTGATGTTTATGGTGTCGTCGAATGAGCACAATGGCGGACTTTACGATTTGCGTTTGTCGTCGTATCGCCACACCACCGCACCCTCGTTCTGTACCTGACAAATGCCGCTCATCTTCCCAATATTGCCGATATATGGTTCTTGCAATTCATTGGTGAAAGCCGTCTTGCGCTTCTGCGCCTCCACCAACAATTGGCTGTATAGATCTGCTTCTGGAGGTTTTTGCTCGATTACGCGATACCTGCGGAGACCTTGCGCGACGATCCAGCCCGGCCATCTGCAGCAATATTACATAGCGGCTGACGACCGGAGCCAGATTGTCCTACCCTCCGCACAGCGCACCTTCCGAGCTTAAATCAAGTGGTCCTGCCCGGTCAGCCTTGCTCGTGTGCAATTTTTGCATCGTAGGCGTCCTTCTCCGGCTAACCACTGGCGCATTCTTGCCTCCTTGGAGGTGGATCCTCGTGTGGCTGCACACATCTAACACCTCTGGTGCACAGCTGTTTCTTGGCAGTCCATACCCCAGAGACCTGAGTACTGCATGAGGGGGACTGGTCGTGGACTGCGATGCGCTGCGGTCAATGTGCACCTACACCTGCATCCGCCGGTGAGCCAGCCCCATACTTGGTGATACTCCCCAGCACCACGTGTCAGTGGTTTCTTGGTCCTCTTCTGTACCTTATATATGTCCATCCTTCTTTCATCCTTACTAAGTCTTTCCATAAATTCTGGTTTTAACTTCCAATGCCTTGACAATTTCTGTCATCTGAGGCTTGCAACTCATGACATCCTTAAATGACTAGGGTCTTTGTTCACATCCTCGAATCTCAGGCTTGCTCCTGCCCTTTCAGCCTACTTTCACTCTCTCTCTACAAGTTCCTCTTTGTACTGCATCCTATTATTACTTTCTTGTCCTTCTTAATTTTACTTTGTCTATCTTCAGTCCATCCTCTTTTGCTCTTACAGTCATTCTTATTTTCTCAATCATTTGCTCACCTGTGTCATCTTCATCCATACGGAGGAGACGACATTGAATGTAAGCCAGCTACATGGTGGTGGTCACCCTAACAGCCACACCTGGGTGTAGGTATAATTCCATCTTCTCATCCCTTCTTCCATTTTGTCCAAACTTGCTGTTTCACCTCATGTTCTCACTGCCTGGTATGACTTTCGATTTTTCTTCTAGACCTTTGGCAGCCATGGGTTCTCTATTATTTTCCTTTCAGCTTCTATCACCCCTTCTATCTACCCCTTCTACCCACCCACCCTAAGTTAACACCTTCATCTTTTTCTTCACACCCCTTCTTCACACCGGCTTAATCCTCACCATCCATCCGTTGACCTCGAGTTCTCTTTTATTATTTTATTTAAATCTCCTGAGATTTCTATCACCTGTTCTCAATTTGTCTTCATGTTTTGTGGTTTCAGGTGCTCTTTTGGCTCTTGAAAACCTCCTTCCTTACACCTTTGTTTGAACCTTCCATTGGGATTTTTTCTGTGGACGCTTTCAAGCCATCTCGGGGTTGGGAAGATTTGAAGAGGTTTCTTCTCAGCTGTTCCGCTGTCTGATAGGTGACACAGTCTCCTACTCCTCTTTTCTGCTCAGTTCCCCACTCCTGCACGCTTCTCCTCACGCTCTTCCAATTCAACCTTGAAGAGGGACCAGCCTCTCCTCGGATCTGGACGCATTTTTACACGGCTAATTCTCACGCATTCAGTTGCGTCCTGATTCTGGAAATTTCGGGGAAAAACGAGTCAATCGAGTTTAAAACATGGGAGACAAAAAATAAACAAAATAAATTGGAAAAATGTTAATATTCTACTATTTTAATTTAGTCACTTAGGTCAGTTTATTATATAAAATTAAGTGTTCAGGGTAATTTGTTCTGATCTTCAGTATGCAGAGGGTACCGGGGTCCAGTCCACAGCTAGCAAAGCCGTCTCTTCTAAGAGTCTTTGTTTTTAAAAATTCATGTTATTTGGTAGATAGAGCTGGCCCCTGAAACCCGACAAGTCAAAGCACTTTTAACTCTCACCACAATATATCATCACCACCTGGTAAGTAGCATAACAGAAATAGAAGTTTCATACAGTGCTGTGTTTATATGATGTACTGGCGACATTACAATAAAGAAGATATAAAACACGAAAATATCAAAATATTAAAAATAAAAATAAAAAATATAAAAAAAAATACATAGAGAAAATCCAAATATGGTCGCCCTCCGATTTTAGTCTTAGAAGGAGGCAAAGATAGAGCAAACACCAAAGGGAAACGCAGCTCAATATGTTCAAAAATGACCGAGTTACAGGAGGGTTTAAGTTTTCCTGGTTTGATTTTGGTAATAATTTTGAATGTGGCCGTGTGGGGCCTCTGGATTTCTGGTCTCCCCAGAGGCAAAGTGGTCCTGAGTTTGGGGGTTGGTGTCGCGAGATCTTGGTTGCTGTGGTTTCAGGATACCCCATCTGGTAGAGCGTCCGTCCCAGTTTGATATTTTGGGTCTCAACGAGACTGGCTTCCCTACCAAATCCCAAAACCTTTGGTTGTCCTGTTGCTGAGATAAGTCGTTATGAAGAACTCTAAGTGTAGAGTTCAAGACTCCTTACCCCTGACTTTACATCCCTCAATAACTAATACCTTTTGAGGGACTTACATAAAATTTTTGAACTCTACCGACTTGTAATTTTTGGATATAAATTTCGAAAATTTTCTAAGTGTCAGTAGAGGATATTTTTAAAAATCTTTTACAAGTCCAAGCATCTAAATTTGAGAAATTTTACAAGTCTAAAGTACATTATAAATTTTGGTGGAAATTTTACAAGGTTTGATTTTAGAAGATTGAAATTTCCTAAGTCCGGTCTTACGTCACCCTTACGTCACCCTACGTCACAACGTCGTACGACGGCGTAGATGATGCGTTGGTTTACTCTTCGAATCAGGAAATTTCTTCACGGTTTCGTGGGTCGATATCTCGGCTCTATTTGTCCGCGATTACAATTCTTTTGAAAATTTTATTTATTTAACGCTAACTGAGAGTTCATAAAAGGGAAATTTTACATTTATGTGTTATGGGTGGCAATTACGTCTAAATTCTACGCAAAAACATGCCTATTTTAAAATGGTCAAATCAGCTTAATTTTGTCCAAAAATTATGGAATTTTGGCAAACTTGTTCTTTTATGCACTATATTTTAAAATCCATAATAAAAACTATACGTTATCGCTTTAAAATTAAGTTTTAGAATTATTTAGTGTTAGAATTTTGCCGTACATTTGAAAAAGTCTATAAGTGCACTCCACTCAACTCTTTCCAGCTCTGAATGCTCCCTGGCTGCCCTCCGTGACTTCCACTTTGATGCTGCTGTTGGTCCGCTGCGGGCTCCCGGTTAGAGGTGCAATGCGTGTCCACGTGGTATTTGTTTTTTGGGTTTTTCCGGCCGTCCTTTGCCGGAAAATCCCAAATTTCAGTCTCCACTTGGGGGTACTCAGAACATCCCAGAACCAAAAATAGTGCCAGGGTCGCTTAAACTTGCGGCGCACGCCGAAACTGTCTGCGCACGTAATCGCGTGTTTTTTGACTGTAATCACCTGTTAGCCTTCAAATTTCGGATTTCACTGATTTTGTGTCATTTAGTAGGGTTTTAAGCTAGCCCACTGTAACAATATACGACACGGTATTTCGAACATTAAATTACACCACCAGTAATGATTTTTAGGGTGCGGAGCGGATACAAAAACGTGCTGGGTTTGGGACCTACGAATCAGCCCAGGCCAGGGCCAGGCCAGGCTGTGCCAGCCAGGCCAGGGTCAGGCCAGGCGCAGGCCAGGCCAGCCAGGCCAGGTTGTGCCAGCCAGGCCAGGCCAGGCCAGGCCAGCAGGTTAGGTCCCGGTGGAGGCTGTTGATCTCCCCATCCTGGCGCAGTCCCCAGGTTTTGATAGGCACGCCTCCCCAGAGAGAGAAATGGGTTTTCATTTAAGTGACAGAAACTGATAGGGTGCTGCATCTCTGCTCCACAAGTGGGAGATGTGAAGAGGAGCAGCTGCCCTCGAGGTGAGCCTGAGGCGGGCTCAGACCGCTCCTGCACCCTTGGAAAGAGGGAAATACTGGATGTGAGCTGGTCTTGGGCCCCCTGCGAGGTCGTGGGAGCCTGCCGAGTGGATGTATGCAGCAGGCTTGAGGAGCAAAGGTGGCGAAATGTGTGTGGGGATTGGGGCAAAAGGGCAAGAGTTGAGGTGATGTATGATCGGAAGTCCCCAGAGGACGGTGCGATCTGTTCGAGGTATTGCACTGGCTGGCTGTGAACACCGGGCGTGATCTCGGCCCTGTCATGCGCCGGGATCACGTCTCGCGGCTGGTGCAGGCTGAGGGTCCACGGCCTCTCATTGGCTTTGGACCGCGAGGAGACAAATCCTCCTCTAAAAACCACATCCTGGAGGGGTACAGGCATGTGGCGTCGGGTGCTCTGCAAGAGCTGGCCAGAAATGATGGACCAGCCATTAGCGGGCCCACCCCAAACTCTCCTGCCCCAGGCATTTAGGCTACCGGGTGCCACATGGTCCCCTGGCCCGGTGGACTTGGCCATCGGCTATTGATTTCAACGATACCTAAAATCATACAAATCTGAGAAGAAAACCAAATAAAACGAACTTAAGGAGGAAACGGACCTGACGAATCCGGAGTGCAAAGAGAGGCGCGGACCAGTAGGGCTGGTTCTCCAATGGCGGAAGGCGCGATTGAAATTTCTGCGGGCGCACCATGGCGACATGTTTTACACTCAAACCGAGTTCTGAGCGAAGAAGAACACGGCGCATAGCCGCCAGCGGTGAAGAGATGACGATGAACAACCCTCGTCTCCTTATCAGACGAACGCGGGCGTTTTTGAACGCTCAACCGCGACAGCTTCAAGATCGGCGGTGGTCGAGTAGCGGTGCAGCCAGCAGGACTTTACCACCGACCTTTGTCCTGCTGGTTAAAATGAGGTAAAAGGCCCCAGAGCAGAGCGTGCGGGAAAGGACCGCACGCCTTTCGAAGAAATGGTCGAGGCTGCTCGGGGAGGCCGTGGAGGAGGATGCCTTGACCAGGAGGACGGGGCGAGATGCGGCGCCAGAACGGAGCATCACCCCAGGCTGCCAAAGATCCGCACCCGAAGGTACCAGAGCGCAAGTCTCCTTAAAGATTGGTTCCTCCGCCGTAAAACAGTCGGTGATACCGCCGCCCACGCAATGGCCGGAGATGACGCGCCCGCTGATAAAAAGCGCCAGTAGCAGTGGTGAGGCCTTGAGAGGAGGTGCGTCTGCGGCCCTGGAAGTGGAAACCGCAGCCGAGGGCTGCAAGGGAGATGTCCATTAGCTGGAGGGATCGCCAACTGAGTCGAAATAGATACTTCGAAGCGCCCGCATCGTGACATGGTGGGCCCCGCGCCCAGGCTCACCGCGACGATATCGGTGGAGGACTGCCCTCCTGCCGGAGGAAGCGGCTTGGTCCTCCTGCTGAGATAAACGGGTGGCGGCCCTGATTGCCTGCTGCAGGGTAGCCCGCCAGTCTGCTTCCCAGCCGCCCCTGCCGCCTGCCGCCCCGCTGGCTGCGCAGCGCCGGGTGGCCGTAGCGGGCAAAAACGACTACGACGCTGGATGGCCCCTCAAGTCTTCCCAAAAAGGAAGGCCAGAAGGGAAGAAAAGGCCCTGAGCAACCCAGGCCAGGGTGCGACTCAGCGCCCCGCAGGAGTAGCAACGGCGGCAATTTGCGGACAGTCCACGGATGGGTGGACATCATGACGCCGCAGCAAAACGGCCAAGCCCGCACCGGCCCCAGCGGACAGCAACGGAAGAGGGTCTTCGAAAACTTCATATTCCCCAGCCTGTCGGTCAGGGCGACTGCCGCGCCGGCGCAGCCGCCAGGGCAATACGTACGCCGACATATCCTCCAAAGATGCAAAATGAAATGCAAAACTGGAGATATCGGTATCGATGGCTCTGTTTGCCATAGTGGCATCGGGGCCTGATCCTCCAGGTCTCCGCTGCCAGAAGGCCAACCAATTGGCAGAAAAGCCCGCCAATTGGCTGGGCTCCAGAGGTGGTTGATATCATCTGCGTCTGAAAAGCGCGTGATCTTCGCATCTCGGCCCGGATGATTCCAGCAAAGATGGATAGCCGAGGGTAGCGCAAAAAGGCAGCTGCCCGGTCACCTCCAGTTGTCGGATAGAAATCCGCCGGGACCGGTCCGGTCTCGTGGAGGAAAGTGTGAGCTGCCTCTCTATTGCAGCTACCCGTGGAAGGGATCGGTGGTGGAGCCTCCTGGACCGGTGGTGCTCGGCGTAGGTCAACGCTTTGCGGCGGCGTCCGAGGCCAAGCCTGCGCCTCCTTGTTAGGGTACGAAGCGGGAGCAGTGTCATACGGGCGTTTCACCCCCAGCAGAGCCCATACTGCTGGGCCAGCTGGGCTGGCCACCAGTCTGAGTAGGCTGGTGAGGCTCGCGGCTGCACCGCATCCGTGCGCCGCATAACAAACCGGCTGGCTGGCTGTTGGCAGTGCTGCCTGCACTACACCAAACCCGACAGGAGGCGGAGGGAGGTGGGCGCCCGGGCTTGGCCAGCCCAAGCCCAGCGCCCGGCTGAGGGACTCAAATGCTGTCCAACAAAGATGCCACGCTGAGTATCCTGCGATAAGTTCAACCACTGCGCCAGAGCTCTTTGGGACCTTCATTTCCTAGAGCATGGCGCAGTGGTCGATTTCAGGGTGGCCGTAGTGTCGGAACTGTACATGTCTCTCTCTGGCAATAACCGCCGGGGACCTGTCCGACACTGCGGCAGTGGTCTGCGGGACTGCTGCGGGTCCCTCAACCGAGGGACGAAGAAGGTCCAGGCTTGTCGGCGCTCTGTTGGGAGATATTGTGTCAGCCAGCTACTTTTCCTCCCAACAGATCTCTCGCCGACTTCGAGGGCTACCCAGACCGATTGTGTCACTGATCCACCTACGGACCTTCCTGTGCTGTTATCGCGGGGGATCTCAATCGCCAAATCACTGCTTAGGTTCACCTGGCAGGCGCGGGAGACACACTGGAGGAGTGGGTCTGGAGGTCGGGCTGTCGGTCTCAACAGGGGTTCATGGGAACACACAAAAATTGAGCCTGTGGTGGTCGATAATTGGCTGTATCGTTCGGCTAGTCCTGGCCCTGGCTCGCTGAATACAGGCTGAAGGTGCTGATGGGCGTCGAGACCCCTGCCGGATCATCGTTGGAGATCCGATCCAGGGTCCCGCCTCCCAGGGACTCCATACTGGCCCTGGCTTTGACCCTGAGGGATTATGACGGCTCCAGGTGGCGCTCTCGGAAGCCCGGACCGAGAGCTCGCTGGAAGGAGGCGGTAACAGTAGCCGTGGTTTTGCGCCCAATATTGTCGATGTGAGGAGAGCACATGGCTCCGGACGCAAATGTCGCAGGTGTGCGACGTTTGATGTCCTGGCCAAACGTCTCCCTAAAACGCTGCGTACTGGTGATTCTGAAATCGCTGGCGATGCGGCAGAGCGGTGGCCGCGGCGCTGGCGCCAGCACACCCAAGCTGTCGTGACGACGGCGGCAGAGACCTGGCCTGAGGCCGAATTGCTCGCCTTTCCAGCAGCAAAAAGGATGGCCTCAAAGTGGGGAATGGCCGAGGCGCGATCACCGCCGTGGCCAGAGAGGAGCTGCCGGGCGGCGCTGACAGTGATTGTGGGGCGGCCTTTGCCAAAATGGTATCACGAACAGGCTTCTGTCCTTTGGGCCCCCACTCACTGAGAGTCTTGGCGCCGCAGCTGGTAGCGGCGATCGCGCCGAGGTTTTATTCCCACAGCTGAGAGGAGCAGTCACGGCACCTTCAGTGATGGTATCCCAATGGCGCATGGATGAGGTCGACCCAGTTCTCGAAAGCGCGGTCAGCCCGCAGTTCGGCGCGGCCTCAAAATGAGGGCAAAACGCACCGGCCCTGGTCCCGATGGCATTCCGGGACGCTGCGCCGGCGCTGGCCCAGAGGACGCCTTGAGCCTCCAGAGTGAGGGAAGGGAGCGTTCTGCCTGTCTGGCTCTGCTTCTAATACCATGAGGTGGAAGACAGGTGACTCCTGGTCTCATTCAGGTGCGAGGGCGTCCGGCGGACTCGCCCTTCCGCCTACAGGCCGATCGCAGTTGTTGACGATGTGGGAAACTCTTTGAGAATCGTGGTGGCTCCGTACTGTCCAGCACCTGGAGCATCGTCGGTCCAAATTGCTGGAGTGGCGGTGCATGGCTTCCGGGTGGGGAAGGGCTTTGTCGACTGTCCACGCAGCTGCGGGTCAGGTCCCTGACGTGATGCGGTGTCCCGGGTGAGGTGTTTTGATGGTGCTACCTGACATCGCCAACGCATTCAACACTGCCCTGGGCCTGGGACATAAAGGAGGCGCTCCGATACACGGGTGCCTCCCCTACCTGCAAGGTGATCGGGGCCCACCGGTCGCATCGACGTGTCGGAGTTCCCGTGCCGAGATGGGCTCCCGGACCATCGAGGTGGGGTCGTGGGAGTTCCACAGGGTCGCGGTTGGGACCGCTTTCAGTGGAACGTTGATTTGATTGGTGCTACGTAGTGCAACACGAGGTGTCGACGTCACGGTTACGCGGACGACACTCTCGTCACCGCCTGCACCAATTTCGCTGCGATTCTCGCCACTGCCGTGGGTCGCCTTTGGCACCATGCATCCGGCGGTTAGGACCAGAGGTGGCGCCTGAAAAATCTGGAGGCCTTACTTTTACGGGCCTCGAACGCGCGCCACCTGCGTGGACGCCTGGGCGCATAATTGCTTGCGGCAACTGCGTCGACGCCGTCGAATACGATGGTAAGCATCTCGGCCAGTCCAGACTGCTGATGGAAGTTTTGCGCCCATTTTGAGCGGCCCCTGCGCTCAGAGTGGCGAGCAGCGGCAGCTCTCGGCAGACTGCTAGTTCCCCAACACCGAGGATTCCAGGCAGCTCCCTGGTCGCCGCCTGTACGCCGGGACGCTGTGTGGTCCATGGTCCCTGTATTGGGCATTTGGTGTGCTGACACCTCCAAAAAGGAGGGCACACGGCAGTGCTGAAGAGGAACTCTGAGGGTGGCAGCAATCCGGGCTGCATGGGGGCTACTGGACCATCTCTGGTGAGGCAGGCCTGATGGCTGGGCTCCTCGCCCTGGGACCCAGATCGTGCAGAAATCCTCGTGGCGTCACCTCTTCTGGCGGAGGAGGAGGTCCCGGCCTGCGCCTGGCCCCAGAAGAGACAAGGGGTGGCAGAGACGAAATTGCGCCCTGCGATACAGGAGGAGCTGGTGGCTGGAGGCGACCTGCGCCGGTCAGTCACAGTGCAGGCCGCGCCGCCCCGTATTAAAGTGGTGGCTAGAAAGAGGGATTAATGGCTCCCAACATTCCGCGCGCGACGGTAGTCTCCTTGGACACGGGGCTGTTTCTGGGTGGGAGGCACCTAAAGCCGGGCGTGGCCGGCAGGAGCCCATAGAGGAGGCCACCACCGTGTGTATGCTGAAGAGACGACCAACACGCGCTGGAAGAGTGCCCAGCCTGGTCGATAAACGCCGAGAGCCGCGCGTAGCAGTCGCGGGCACGACCTTCGCCTCCCGCCGTAGCACGGCGCGATGCCAGAGGAGCTTTGTGCTGTCGCGGGGCGCCGTCCTTGCTTATGAGGACGTGATGGCCCGGAAGGAGGGTCATGGAAAGGGACAGGAGGGCTTCCGAGAGCCCTCTGGCTAGCAGAAGAAGGCCAGGGCGCCGAAGAGCGGCGTACGCGCAACCTTCCCTGACCCCCGGGCGGCCGGGGCGGGTGAGGGTGCCCGCCGCCCAGAGAAGTGGCCTCGGAAGAGGGAGCGCCGTGCTGTTTTGTCCTGGCACGGCGCCCAGTGACGGTTCCGGGGTGTCCCAACACACCTGGAGAGAAGAGGCCCGAGAGGGGCCACCGCCGCGCCGGGGTCGCTGGATGACTGTAATTGCGCCCGGGCCCCGGCTACAGCGTGACAGGAAAGGAACAACTGTTGGTTTTTTAGTGGGTATACTGGCCACCCATCTTGGTCCGGGGAGTCCCACATATCCCCGCTGCCTCACGGCGTGGCGGGGAACTGCCGATTCAACGAAAGGTTGTGTTAGGCCAGGCCAGGCTAGGCCAGGGGTTGTGGCTAGGTTAGGTTGAGGCAGCCAGGTCAGGCCAGGCCAGGCCAGGGTGCCAGGCCAGGCCAGGCCAGGGCCAGGGCCAGGCTAGGCTAGCCAGGCTCTTTTATTGCTTCATGATTAACATCTCTTTACAAATCCTATTCGGCCATTTCAGGGACTCTACTGTTTATATGTTCTTTTAAATTAGTTCTGGTCACTGAAAGGGCCAAGTTCCTCGGCGGAACGCGTCCGATATGTATCTGGCCAGATAATATATTCCTATTACAACAGTTACTACTATTATACATTACGGCTCCATAAATATAATATATTATTGAGTACATTTTTAACTGTTTCAGATATGATTTAGGTATTAGGGAGTATGTTCCTGACACATACATTTGATACATTTGTCTCGTTAATATATCCCTAATATTACATCGTGTCATACTGGTTATACAAATTAAAGATATATATTCTACCATTATACAATTATATGCACAACCATTCAATATGATAATTCAATATATTTTATTATAAAGTCAGCTCGATTTATAAGGTTTGTCTATTAAACTGTTGTCTTGTTGTTGGGTACTATTTTATTTGAGAGTATGCATCCTGGATAGATCAAGATTTGATATGTCTCGTCCGGTAACATATATCTCCTATTACATTATTATAATATATGCTATAAGCATTTCGTATTCTGGTTAAATATTTTATTATAACATTATACGTTTATAATTAAAATGTTACATTAAATATGACAAATTAGTTAGAAGTCATTCTGTGGCAGTACGCTATTTGATACATATCCGCCCCGGGTAACATATCTTCCACACGTTATAATATATACCATACTATACAATCTGTATTCATAAATATTTTTATTATAACATTAGATGTTAATAATTAAAATACTACATTAAATATGACAACATTAGTGGAGGGAGACATTCCAGGCAGTACGCCGCTATTTTGATACATAACTGCTCAAGACATATCCTCATTACATTGTATCACCTATTGGCTGCTGGCTATATATTCTATCAATATTATTTAAATAACACACTATTTAAATAAAATCTATTCTTGTTTTGAGATTATGTTCTCGTGGGCAGACTGGTGATTTGATACATGTCTTCTTGAGTAATATTCTCCCATTACATTATATATATATATGACTCCGGTGTCGGGCCTCGCTCTGACACCAGCGGACATTCGTGGCAAAACCCCATGCCCTGTTAGAGTTTCGCACCCAGCGGTGACTCAGCCCAGCTTCCTTACGTGATACGGGTGCGCTCGACCGCATTGGGGAAGAAGAGCTTGGTGGTTGAGGCTGTTGGCTCCGGATATAGTGTCGGTTCCATTCGTCAATGACTTTGCCGAAGAATCCTTGACGAATGAAACCGGGCACCTGTCGGGTCCTGGGGCCAGGCCAGGCCAGGGGTTAATAGCCAGGGCCAGGCCAGGCCAGGCCAGGCCAGGCCAGGCTAGGCCAGGCCAGGCCAGGCCAGGCCAGGCCCAGGCCAGGCCAGCTGCCAGGCCAGGCTGCCAGCCGGCCAGGCCAGGCCAGGGCCAGGTTAGGTCTCCCCTGAACAGGTTCCTGCCGTCAGCGGAGGGGGCCTAGTACCTGCGGCCTGGGCTGGGCTGCAGGCTTAAGAACCCGGCTTGGCCTGAGGCGTCGGCTGCGGAGGAGGTTGCCCAAGCGGGCCGTGGAATGAGCCCGCCGGATGCACGGCGAGGGTGCGAGGACGGTCGCAGGAGGCAGACGCCGCCCCGTCCTCGCACAGGGTGAGTCAGGCAGGAAGAGAGGTCGGTATTCCAAAAAGCCGCCTCCTATCCTCCGCGACTTCCGAGTGGGGCCGGCACCGCTGGGATGTGGTGGTGGCAGGGGCTGCGGAGGGGTATGGCTGGCATGGTGTCGTCGACTTCTCCTCCCTTCTGCGGTCAGCGGAGCCAGCGGCGGAGCGTAACATCTGAGGCCGCCGCTGGGGCTAAGGGAGCTCTGGTCCTTGCGTGGTCAGGAACTCCTCATATTCTTATGGTCTTCCTGAGCAACAGATTCGGGGAATCTGTTACCGAACCACAGGCCGAGACGAAGGGCGCGCTAGTCTGGATCGCGCCCAGAGGGAGGCAGGATGGCCGTGGGCTGGAGATGGCTGCCCCGGGCGGCTGGCGCTGGTGGGGTTGCAGATGAGTGCGCAAAACGTTCCTGTGTGACCCCACCCTAAAAGGCCAGGAAGGAACAATTGCGGTGGTTTTAGTCGTGGTGAGTCCGACATACACCTGTCTTGCCCCTCAAGTGAGGACGTGGCATGTAGGCATTTTCACGAGGGTTAGGGTTAGGTTAGGTTAGGTTAGTTAGTTAGGTTTTTTCACATTTCCCTGACGGGTGGATCAGGGACCTGGATTAGCTCTTCATTGTTTCAGGTTAATGTTCTTTGTACTTGGCTCTTTTAGTTATTTGTAAGCATGTTCCTTGTACTTTCATTCCCCATTACCACTCCACCTTTATATCATATCCAGTCCCAACACCCTCCTTTGCCCCACTTGGGGTCTCAGTCCTTTGGCACCCCTTCCTGCTTACCAGTGAACCCCACACCCGATTGTCACTGCAGTCCCAGGCACTTAATATCCCCACACAACCCCACCTCCCACCCCACACTCATCCTACTGCACACTTCCTTTACACCACCTTAAGGGTTTACAACCTATTTTTCACATTTTCACCTTATTACAATCACTTTCCTTATTACTACATTAACTCCATTTATTTATATTAATATTATTAAATACATATATTCTACGATATATGACTAATATTACTTTAAGTGCTATTTTATTTATGTAAGTACTTTTGGCACCTTTGTTGAATTTGAGGAAGGCCGTGTTGTATTTGAAGATTATAAGGTAAATTTTACTACATTAACTCCTTTGGCCTCCTATCTCCAGTGCCAGGCTCTGTCCTCCCGGCCCGAACATCGGGCACTGGTGAGACAGAACTCCCAGGAGCCTCCTATCGCACTCGCATGCCGGGTTATCCGACATTTGAAGCGATGCAGATAATTCGCAGTTTCTCCCATGCCCTGTCAGAGCCCGGTAACCAGCTGTGACCGAGTTCCAAATCCTCCCTTATGGTGCGGTGCGCATCGATCGCGTTCGGGAAGAAGAGCTTTGGTATCGGGAGGCTTGCCGGTTCCATGTAAGCGTCGACCCATCTCGTCACCGGACTCTGCCGAAGAATCCTTGACGAATGAAACTGCACGCTGCGGCAGTCCGGTCGTCTCTCTTTAATCCGCGTGGCGGTCTTTCGGGGCTAAGAGGTCCGCTCCTTGTTGCCTCCCCTCCACACCTGCATGTGCTCTTAACCCACAGGAGGTCATGTGAGCCGCCCTGATTTCCCTCAGGGTTTAGCGGCATCCTCCTTGGCCCCATGGCCAGCGCGGGTGTAGAGAGTCACTACCATGCAGTGTCTCTAGGCAGACCCTGACAGCCATAGGCTGTAGCCCGTGGTAGGGATCTTTGAGTGCCACCCTCAATGGTGGCTCTACGGAGAAATATACAGTTCAGCCTGTAGACGGTGCAGAAGTCTCCCAATTTTTAGTTTTTTGTTATTGTTCTCATGGCACCGTCCTAAATGGACAATGCTGCTCCAACTTTTACCGTCAGTTTAATTTTTGCTTCCATCCGTGAAGATATTTATGCGTGGAGCCTTTGGGAGACTTCTTCACCAATTCTGCAGACGAACTCTGTGAGCCCTACTAGCCTCCTGTGGCATTTGGTGTAGGGCAATCGACGCTCGAGTCTTGGTCTCCCAATCACTGTTGAGAACGGCCCCTCTTTACCTCGCAGAGTGGCCTCGGATCCCAAGGTCCGTGCTAGGCATCCCATGAGCAAAAGGGCTGGAGTTCAGCGAGATACCGTCCCGATATGCGTCTATCAATTTTCTGCACGAAGCTTGCTGCTGCACCATATTACAGCCGCCGGACCTGGACTTATTACGCGGGGGCCCAGGCGCTCAAGGTATTACAAGACGACTGGCTCTTACGACAAAGTGGTGTGTGTAGATTGCCCTGGTGATCTCCTGCTCAGGCCCCCAGTGATTTTGGCCTCACTTACTTGCTTGTAGAGGTTATTGCTCTGGACCTTACAACAGACATTTTACATGTGGTTGGCTAAAGGTTAGCTTGTTGTTCATTAACAAGTGCCCAGAACCTTATCTCTCTGGATCATTTCTTGATGTATTCCCTGCCCATGCAAGCAGAACTGGGGGTGTGTCAAAATTTTACTTCCTTTGTTAGGAGCATTGCCTTGGTCTTTTGTTATGCAAATTTTAGTTTATTCCCTGGTCTCACTCCCAGTTCTTGCACAACGTGCGAGGACCGCGTTGGCCTCTTCCTGGACCCTACCGCCTGATCCTGAAATCACCAGAACAATGCGTCGCCCGCGAAAGCCTCCGTAATGAAAATGCCTCTTCCATCGTTTTCCTACCAGAAGGGTTGCTAGCGGTTCCTGTGCCAGCTTTCACTGATTGACCCTTTGCACGCATCCTTCGTAGTAGTCCTTCCCTATATTTCCGGGCGAACCTGACGCGCACCTTTCTATCTTGGAAGATAGCCATCATCTACAAGTCGCCCCTTTGTGTTCATTGGGTGCATTTGGTCTCGCCAGCTCAGAATGTGGCCATGGCCGGCCACCAGCATTGCCGAAGCGCGCCTCTGTCCAGTGATATCACGACGGCCAGCCGTTTTCGACCAACCGTCTCGACATACTCTCACTAGACTGCTGTGAGGGCGTCCTCGCAGATCGGCTGCAGCATGCCGTAATTGTTTTATACTGAGGTATGGCATGACGTACCACTTGATAACACGTCGCATGAGTGATCTTTCAAGATCTTCCCAGGACTGGCAGAACACCACGGGTCTGTAGGACGGATGCGTGAATTGCCCTCCCGAGTTTCGCGTTAATACCACTGTCGCCTCCTTCCCACCTCCTTGAGGGAAGCGTGAGAGGCGGCGCGTGGGCGTTCACGATCGCCAGAAGAGATCGCAGTGGACAGGCATCGCGGCCAGGCATATGTCCGGCAGAACCCGTCGCGTCCAGGGTCTCTAGGGTTGACAGATGCCGACCACTCAGCCCCTCCTGCCGGGTGGGTCACATGTTCTCACCATGTGTCTCCCTTGTTTAGCTCGGCCACCTCCCAGCTTGTGGCTCTGGCACCGTCACTATCAACCCTATCTCTCCGGATACAAAGATCTCGGCTAGACCCTGGCTGATTCCTGTCCCTAGGGTTTCTCCTCCGTTGCATAATAGGGAGTTCTTTCCTGTCTGGCTGCAGTTCTGTTGATCACCCTGTAAACTCGATCCCACAGCGGACTCTGTCCTGTTTGGAGTTATAGCCTTCCAACTGGAGGTTGAGCCTTTCTGCGCGCCGAAGTTGTCTTTGGCTGAGGTACCGCGCGACGACCCTCCTGGTTTCTGGACTTGCGCTCGCACATGATATATGGGCGTTTAGGGGCTTGGAGATTTCTTTGAGACCGCTCACCTCTTCATTCCACCAGGGTGCAATCCTTTCCACCTCCTCTTCAGCCTGGGATGCAGCCGTCAGCAGACTTCCGTTGGCGGCGTTGCTGTAATTTTGAATTGCTCGTCCAATTGGTTTTGTGTTGAATTTTGATCATGTTTCGAAACTAAATTTTGTTGGTCGGTCGACTGTGTGAGTTTCTCACGAAATCACCCAGTTTGCCTTCCTGGTGTTGTAGATTCGGTCAGGAAGTTTTACCGTCTGTGCCAACTGCATTCTCCAGGGTTTATATCGAAGAGAATTGCCCTGTGGTCTGAACCGGTGATCTATCCGAGAGTCCCCACTTAACTGGGAGAGTAGAGCCGCTTGAGAAAGCAGTCACATCCACACAGCTGCTGGCTCCTGACTCTGAAGGTGTCAAATGTTGCCCATTCCCCCAGCTGAGGATACATGGAGTTCCCCACTGTCCATGGCCAACGCCACTCCTAATCTCCCTCCTGTCCGCCTCCGGCCTCCCACCACGAGTTTTTCATGCTGAGGTCCCCTTGCTGGCACGCCACATGTCCCCAGGCCTCCCAGAGCAGCTTTAACAGGTGTGGGGTCAAGGTGGCGGTGATGGCCTGACCAAGCCCAGGTACACCGGACATCATTCCCCACCTCCCAGGACCTGGTTCTTCAACCCCATGACTGCGACGTTAGTTGTAGCCGTGTCCGGGTACTGGGTGATGTTTATGGTGTCGTCGAATGAGCACAATGGCGGACTTTACGATTTGCGTTTGTCGTCGTATCGCCACACCACCGCACCCTCGTTCTGTACCTGACAAATGCCGCTCATCTTCCCAATATTGCCGATATATGGTTCTTGCAATTCATTGGTGAAAGCCGTCTTGCGCTTCTGCGCCTCCACCAACAATTGGCTGTATAGATCTGCTTCTGGAGGTTTTTGCTCGATTACGCGATACCTGCGGAGACCTTGCGCGACGATCCAGCCCGGCCATCTGCAGCAATATTACATAGCGGCTGACGACCGGAGCCAGATTGTCCTACCCTCCGCACAGCGCACCTTCCGAGCTTAAATCAAGTGGTCCTGCCCGGTCAGCCTTGCTCGTGTGCAATTTTTGCATCGTAGGCGTCCTTCTCCGGCTAACCACTGGCGCATTCTTGCCTCCTTGGAGGTGGATCCTCGTGTGGCTGCACACATCTAACACCTCTGGTGCACAGCTGTTTCTTGGCAGTCCATACCCCAGAGACCTGAGTACTGCATGAGGGGGACTGGTCGTGGACTGCGATGCGCTGCGGTCAATGTGCACCTACACCTGCATCCGCCGGTGAGCCAGCCCCATACTTGGTGATACTCCCCAGCACCACGTGTCAGTGGTTTCTTGGTCCTCTTCTGTACCTTATATATGTCCATCCTTCTTTCATCCTTACTAAGTCTTTCCATAAATTCTGGTTTTAACTTCCAATGCCTTGACAATTTCTGTCATCTGAGGCTTGCAACTCATGACATCCTTAAATGACTAGGGTCTTTGTTCACATCCTCGAATCTCAGGCTTGCTCCTGCCCTTTCAGCCTACTTTCACTCTCTCTCTACAAGTTCCTCTTTGTACTGCATCCTATTATTACTTTCTTGTCCTTCTTAATTTTACTTTGTCTATCTTCAGTCCATCCTCTTTTGCTCTTACAGTCATTCTTATTTTCTCAATCATTTGCTCACCTGTGTCATCTTCATCCATACGGAGGAGACGACATTGAATGTAAGCCAGCTACATGGTGGTGGTCACCCTAACAGCCACACCTGGGTGTAGGTATAATTCCATCTTCTCATCCCTTCTTCCATTTTGTCCAAACTTGCTGTTTCACCTCATGTTCTCACTGCCTGGTATGACTTTCGATTTTTCTTCTAGACCTTTGGCAGCCATGGGTTCTCTATTATTTTCCTTTCAGCTTCTATCACCCCTTCTATCTACCCCTTCTACCCACCCACCCTAAGTTAACACCTTCATCTTTTTCTTCACACCCCTTCTTCACACCGGCTTAATCCTCACCATCCATCCGTTGACCTCGAGTTCTCTTTTATTATTTTATTTAAATCTCCTGAGATTTCTATCACCTGTTCTCAATTTGTCTTCATGTTTTGTGGTTTCAGGTGCTCTTTTGGCTCTTGAAAACCTCCTTCCTTACACCTTTGTTTGAACCTTCCATTGGGATTTTTTCTGTGGACGCTTTCAAGCCATCTCGGGGTTGGGAAGATTTGAAGAGGTTTCTTCTCAGCTGTTCCGCTGTCTGATAGGTGACACAGTCTCCTACTCCTCTTTTCTGCTCAGTTCCCCACTCCTGCACGCTTCTCCTCACGCTCTTCCAATTCAACCTTGAAGAGGGACCAGCCTCTCCTCGGATCTGGACGCATTTTTACACGGCTAATTCTCACGCATTCAGTTGCGTCCTGATTCTGGAAATTTCGGGGAAAAACGAGTCAATCGAGTTTAAAACATGGGAGACAAAAAATAAACAAAATAAATTGGAAAAATGTTAATATTCTACTATTTTAATTTAGTCACTTAGGTCAGTTTATTATATAAAATTAAGTGTTCAGGGTAATTTGTTCTGATCTTCAGTATGCAGAGGGTACCGGGGTCCAGTCCACAGCTAGCAAAGCCGTCTCTTCTAAGAGTCTTTGTTTTTAAAAATTCATGTTATTTGGTAGATAGAGCTGGCCCCTGAAACCCGACAAGTCAAAGCACTTTTAACTCTCACCACAATATATCATCACCACCTGGTAAGTAGCATAACAGAAATAGAAGTTTCATACAGTGCTGTGTTTATATGATGTACTGGCGACATTACAATAAAGAAGATATAAAACACGAAAATATCAAAATATTAAAAATAAAAATAAAAAATATAAAAAAAAATACATAGAGAAAATCCAAATATGGTCGCCCTCCGATTTTAGTCTTAGAAGGAGGCAAAGATAGAGCAAACACCAAAGGGAAACGCAGCTCAATATGTTCAAAAATGACCGAGTTACAGGAGGGTTTAAGTTTTCCTGGTTTGATTTTGGTAATAATTTTGAATGTGGCCGTGTGGGGCCTCTGGATTTCTGGTCTCCCCAGAGGCAAAGTGGTCCTGAGTTTGGGGGTTGGTGTCGCGAGATCTTGGTTGCTGTGGTTTCAGGATACCCCATCTGGTAGAGCGTCCGTCCCAGTTTGATATTTTGGGTCTCAACGAGACTGGCTTCCCTACCAAATCCCAAAACCTTTGGTTGTCCTGTTGCTGAGATAAGTCGTTATGAAGAACTCTAAGTGTAGAGTTCAAGACTCCTTACCCCTGACTTTACATCCCTCAATAACTAATACCTTTTGAGGGACTTACATAAAATTTTTGAACTCTACCGACTTGTAATTTTTGGATATAAATTTCGAAAATTTTCTAAGTGTCAGTAGAGGATATTTTTAAAAATCTTTTACAAGTCCAAGCATCTAAATTTGAGAAATTTTACAAGTCTAAAGTACATTATAAATTTTGGTGGAAATTTTACAAGGTTTGATTTTAGAAGATTGAAATTTCCTAAGTCCGGTCTTACGTCACCCTTACGTCACCCTACGTCACAACGTCGTACGACGGCGTAGATGATGCGTTGGTTTACTCTTCGAATCAGGAAATTTCTTCACGGTTTCGTGGGTCGATATCTCGGCTCTATTTGTCCGCGATTACAATTCTTTTGAAAATTTTATTTATTTAACGCTAACTGAGAGTTCATAAAAGGGAAATTTTACATTTATGTGTTATGGGTGGCAATTACGTCTAAATTCTACGCAAAAACATGCCTATTTTAAAATGGTCAAATCAGCTTAATTTTGTCCAAAAATTATGGAATTTTGGCAAACTTGTTCTTTTATGCACTATATTTTAAAATCCATAATAAAAACTATACGTTATCGCTTTAAAATTAAGTTTTAGAATTATTTAGTGTTAGAATTTTGCCGTACATTTGAAAAAGTCTATAAGTGCACTCCACTCAACTCTTTCCAGCTCTGAATGCTCCCTGGCTGCCCTCCGTGACTTCCACTTTGATGCTGCTGTTGGTCCGCTGCGGGCTCCCGGTTAGAGGTGCAATGCGTGTCCACGTGGTATTTGTTTTTTGGGTTTTTCCGGCCGTCCTTTGCCGGAAAATCCCAAATTTCAGTCTCCACTTGGGGGTACTCAGAACATCCCAGAACCAAAAATAGTGCCAGGGTCGCTTAAACTTGCGGCGCACGCCGAAACTGTCTGCGCACGTAATCGCGTGTTTTTTGACTGTAATCACCTGTTAGCCTTCAAATTTCGGATTTCACTGATTTTGTGTCATTTAGTAGGGTTTTAAGCTAGCCCACTGTAACAATATACGACACGGTATTTCGAACATTAAATTACACCACCAGTAATGATTTTTAGGGTGCGGAGCGGATACAAAAACGTGCTGGGTTTGGGACCTACGAATCAGCCCAGGCCAGGGCCAGGCCAGGCTGTGCCAGCCAGGCCAGGGTCAGGCCAGGCGCAGGCCAGGCCAGCCAGGCCAGGTTGTGCCAGCCAGGCCAGGCCAGGCCAGGCCAGCAGGTTAGGTCCCGGTGGAGGCTGTTGATCTCCCCATCCTGGCGCAGTCCCCAGGTTTTGATAGGCACGCCTCCCCAGAGAGAGAAATGGGTTTTCATTTAAGTGACAGAAACTGATAGGGTGCTGCATCTCTGCTCCACAAGTGGGAGATGTGAAGAGGAGCAGCTGCCCTCGAGGTGAGCCTGAGGCGGGCTCAGACCGCTCCTGCACCCTTGGAAAGAGGGAAATACTGGATGTGAGCTGGTCTTGGGCCCCCTGCGAGGTCGTGGGAGCCTGCCGAGTGGATGTATGCAGCAGGCTTGAGGAGCAAAGGTGGCGAAATGTGTGTGGGGATTGGGGCAAAAGGGCAAGAGTTGAGGTGATGTATGATCGGAAGTCCCCAGAGGACGGTGCGATCTGTTCGAGGTATTGCACTGGCTGGCTGTGAACACCGGGCGTGATCTCGGCCCTGTCATGCGCCGGGATCACGTCTCGCGGCTGGTGCAGGCTGAGGGTCCACGGCCTCTCATTGGCTTTGGACCGCGAGGAGACAAATCCTCCTCTAAAAACCACATCCTGGAGGGGTACAGGCATGTGGCGTCGGGTGCTCTGCAAGAGCTGGCCAGAAATGATGGACCAGCCATTAGCGGGCCCACCCCAAACTCTCCTGCCCCAGGCATTTAGGCTACCGGGTGCCACATGGTCCCCTGGCCCGGTGGACTTGGCCATCGGCTATTGATTTCAACGATACCTAAAATCATACAAATCTGAGAAGAAAACCAAATAAAACGAACTTAAGGAGGAAACGGACCTGACGAATCCGGAGTGCAAAGAGAGGCGCGGACCAGTAGGGCTGGTTCTCCAATGGCGGAAGGCGCGATTGAAATTTCTGCGGGCGCACCATGGCGACATGTTTTACACTCAAACCGAGTTCTGAGCGAAGAAGAACACGGCGCATAGCCGCCAGCGGTGAAGAGATGACGATGAACAACCCTCGTCTCCTTATCAGACGAACGCGGGCGTTTTTGAACGCTCAACCGCGACAGCTTCAAGATCGGCGGTGGCGTTACGACTTATGATGACGCGTTGTTTACTCGAACTTAAAATTTTCCACTTTCGTGGGTCGATATCTCGGCTTTTTGTCCGATTTCTACAATTCTTTTTGTGCACTTATTTATTTAACGCTAACTTATATTCTATAAAATAAAATTTCTCATTTATGTACATATAAAAAGTATAAATTACGTTCAAATTTACGTAAATACGTCGGATTTTTACATAAAATGTTAAATCAGCCAATTTTGTCCTAAATTATGGTTTCAAACTTTTCTTTATGACTATATTTTTAAAACTACAATAAAAACTATCGTTATCGCAAAATTAAGTTTTAGAATTATTTAAAGTTAGAATTTTTGTACAAAATATTTAAAAGTCTATAAGTGCACTTCCTTTTCCAGCTCTGAAAAATGCTCGTGCCCTCCTGACCTCTCCACTTTGATGCTGCTGTTGGTCTGCGGGTTCCGGTTAAGGTGACGTGTCCACGTATTTTTTTTGGGTTTTTTCTCCGCCGTCCCAGCGGAAAATCCCAAATTCCCCTCCACTTGGGGGCTAGACATCCCAGAACCAAAAAAAAAGGTAGGGTCGTCGCTTAAAATCTGCGGCGCACCGAAAACTTCCGTGCCGTGGTCAAAGTGTTTTGGCTGTAACTCACTCATACTTCACCGATTTCACTAATTTTGTGTCATTAGTAGGGCTTAGCCCGCACACAAAATATATGACAGGGTATTTTCGAAACACCTATACCCTTGTACGATTTTTGGGTGCGAGGCGATACAAAACGTGCCGCTTGGGACAGGCGCGCGCGCGACGGTTAGGGTTAGGTTAGGATTGGGTTAGTTGGGATTAGGTTAGGTTAGGTTAGGTTAGGTTAGGTTTTTTTTTTTTTTTTTTTTTTTTTTTTTTTTTTTTTTTTTTTATTCCTTGTTCCCCTGATATATATGGGTCAGGGACCTTTTGTGCTCTTTTCTTTTATGTTCTTTTCTGTTTTGGTTTTTGTGTTTGGTATACTTTTCTTTTATACATAGTTTTGTTGCAATGGTTGTTCTTACATATTTTGTTACTTTCTTTGATATACAATTGTTGGCAGTAGTTCATATTGTTTATACTGTTACATTCAAATTACCTGAATATTTCATGTTACACTTTATAAACTTACATTATTCTCTTTTACATTCGGATGTAGATTTATTTCACAGATTTTCTTAATGCTATTTTTATATCCTTACTATTGCTACACTTATTTATGATCTTATATCTATGTCTTAATCTAGGTATTTTCATACAATGCTTGTTTAGGAAAATTCTACTTACTATTTTATTTCTAATTTATTACTAAAGTTTACATCTACAGTTTTTGCTCTTTTTATTTGCTTTTTTATTGCGAATTGTTTTTATGCATGCACACATGCATAGAACAATATCTATTTTTATTTCTTAATTTTTATATGCTAACTTACTTTATTCACTATTACGTTTACTTTTTATGATCTGTCATTTTAATGCCGCTATTTGTAATAAGACCTAAGACCAATTGTTCTACCCTTTTTGCCTCTTTGCATACATCTCAATGACTCAGTATTGAGTGTCG
Organism: Lamproptera curius; assembly: GCA_029286875.1. Taxonomy (NCBI): domain Eukaryota; kingdom Metazoa; phylum Arthropoda; class Insecta; order Lepidoptera; family Papilionidae; genus Lamproptera; species Lamproptera curius. The sequence goes on from JAGSMT010000494.1 coordinate 102,706, forward strand.
CTATTAGCTGATTGCTTAAGTTTTGGGGTCGTCTAGATGTTTTGTACGGTCGTTTATCAACCTGTCCTCCCATCCAGTGCCTCTATAGGACCCTTCCGACTCCTCTAGACTGTCCCATGTCCGATTTAGTTTTGAACGACTGGCTAGAGATTGCTGTATGCCGGACGATCTCGCCAGTGCGTCCACTTTCTTCAATCGGACATGTCTCACCAAAGGCGTTATGTGCTGTGTCTGCATGTTTTGCCTTTGTCAGGTTTTGCATGTTGGCTGCTCTGCAGCCATCCATCCTCGCAAGTCGTTTCTAAAGGTGCGGTCCTCCACAGTGACTGCATCTTCAGTGGTTTTCGTTACAAAGCCGCCTAGTTGTCCACACGCTGGGCAGGGAGGCATTGGACAGGGGTTGATCCACTACCCGTCCCTTTGGAGGTCTAGATGTGCGTGCCTCGAGCCGTCATGAGCTGCCACAGTCAGGGTGATACTCTAAGTACCACGTGGAGGTGAGTGGGTTCCTGGTTTCTTCCTTACTTGACCTCTAATCGAGTCCTCCTCACCCCCTCCAGAAGGTGTTTATTCTGGTTTTTATACCGTCATAAGATCCCCATCCTCTGCGGCCACACGTCCCGGAGCATTAGAGCAGGTCCTTGTTTTTAATATCTTCCGCTACAAGTAATGTTTCCTTCTTCGTTTATCTTTTCCTTTATCTTTTTTATTTTCATTCCTATCGCTACATCCGATGATAATTTTCCTATCTCTTGCTTTCTGACAGCGTCTATTCTTAGTCCCTGGTCCCTTGCTTTTAACGTTTTGATCCGCTCTATTACTTCGTCACCGGTCTGTCATCCACCGGGTGACGGCGACCGAGTGGAGACCACCGATCTCGTGGAGTGTTTGAGCAGTACGCGGTAACGTGGCGTACGTTTCTCCGGGCTCCATCGCGCTCTTGGAGGGCTTCCTTTAACTTCGCCATCTCGACTTTATTTTCTTGAAGAACTCTTCCGTGTTCTATGAGTTGATTGTAAGCTTTTCTTCTGTTTTGTTTGTGCTAACTTTTTCTTCTACTTTGGTTTTCTCTTTTGCTGTTTCTTCTATGTGTTCGCATTTTTTACATGATTTTACTTCTGTTTCCTTGCATTTCGCGTCGAGTTCTTTTACAATTTGATAGAGTTGGTCTAGTGTTTTAGTTAGTTCTGTTTTAATCTCGGTTTTTAAGTTGCGTGAGTTGCTAAGTGCGGTTTTTGCCTGATTCAGGTGTTTTCGTGCTTCTGCCACTCTATCACGCTCCGATCCCCGAGATGTCGTCGCGGTAAGTGAGTCTGGTCGTACTGGATAAGTCTTCAGTTGTTTCTTGGGTACTTCGGAACTTGTTTCCTTTTCCCACTCTCCAATACTGCGGCGCACTTTGCTCATTGCGGTCTCTCCACTGGGCGATGGTCCTGCCACATCCATTCTCGTGGGGGGGCTGCGTCTCACTTCCGCTTTCTTAGGCGTACGGTGACCGAACATTTTCAGGGGAATGTGTCAGTCTTAAAATGTATATATACTGTATAATGTCCCTCCGTATGTAAAGGGTACGTGGGAATTGAGTCTTGATTAAAAATTTAATAAACAAGTTAAGGTCAATAAAGTAACGTATATGTCAATTTACTATCTTAAGATTAGTACAAATATTCATGTCTATCTATGTTATTTGTCTTATGTCAGTTTAGAGCTTTTATCGCTCTACTGTCTCTATTTTTACCTATTTATACTCTATTTTATCCCTTTTAGTAAAGAGTCTTAATTTCTATTTAAAACTAAGTTTATTTTGAACTCTACAATTTTGTAGAAGCGGGTAAGTTGAAAAGTTTTCGTTCGGTTTTGACCTTTATGTTAACGTGTGCAGTTGGTAGTGACCAACACTCACTGAAAATCCGGATCGATGCCCAGTAGTTGCCGAGATACGGGGCCTTGAGTTTCAGCGAGCTAAACAAAATGGCCGCCGAAATGAAAGCTCCCGTATCTTCGGTTTCCGCTTGACTACAGGGATGCGGTTTTGGCGTGGGTAGCCTCTGAGAGCTCTCTTGTGCGGTGAGTAGTTTTGGACACTCTTCAAGGTAGAGCGCCAATTCCGGTTTGGTGTTGTAGATACTCTCAAGGAGATTCCTTTGAGCCCAAAACCAGCTCTCTACGACCTCCCGTCTCTGAGATATTTCGACTTGAAAAACTCTATGTAGAGGGGGGGGGCTCTATGACGAATTTATATCTATCCAAAAACAATATAAAAAATTTGGGGGATTGGGGGGGGGTACTAACTATATACTTCCAAATAATTAATAAAAAATTTTTTAGTTCAAAAAATTTTTGCTCTACATTAACTTGTAAAAAAAAATTTTTAGAACCACAATACACAAAATTCTCCAAGTCGATGTGACGTCACTACTTTGCTCACCTGAGCAATTTTGCTCAAAAATTTCTCAATATTTTTAAAAGTTTTTACTCAAAGATTTAAAATTATTACTCAAAGTTTTAAAATTTTTCAAAGTGTTAAATATTTTGCTCGAAGTTTTAAATTTACTAAGTTCGTTTTTTAAATTTTGCTCGAAGTTTTAAAATTACTGAGTTCGTTTTATAAATTTTGCTCGAAGTTGTGTATTACATTTACTTCGGACTTCTTGTTACATTTGTGAATGTTCCTACAACAGATCTACACTTGTATTTCTAAGGAAATACGGAGGTCAAAGCGGTCAAGTCGCTCAGACCACGTGTTTTAAAATTTTTCAAATTGTAATTTGGGGTGGTTCCCGCTGTCTTTTTAAATTTTTTCTTTTTGTGATAACATTTTTTATGTTTGTTATTAATATAGTAATTTAAAATTTGAAAATTTTAATTGAAAAAGTTTGAAACACGTTTAAAACTACGTAAATTTTTTTCAAATTGCAACTTTTGCAAAACGCTATATCTCCAAAAGTTGGAGTCGGAAAATTTTGAAAATTGGTATCAGTAGAGATGAAGATATGTACTATTTATTTAAGGTATAAAAAGTGTAGGTTGTCGCTTTAAATTTCGAAATATTTAGGTCTAAAGTTTTTGTTTACGAGTTTACGAATTGCAAAAGTTGAAAAACCTTATATCTTAAGAACTACTTATCGGATTGAAATTCTGAAAACTGCTCCAGTCTTCTCTTCTTGTCAGCTATCTGATGGTGCAGTCCGGAACCTCCGGACTGTAACCGGACGATGACCGCGTGCACGTGGTTTTTGGAAAACTTCGTTTTTCTTCCAAACCAGTTGGAGGAAAAATCCCAAAATTTTTTAGCACTTGTAACTAGGGGCACAACAAAACCTTTAAAAACTGGGGGTCGTCGATCAAAATCACACGCCGCACGCCGAAATCGCCAAAGTTGGTTTTCTTAATAACTTACAGTTTTCTCCGATTTTTCTAATTTTTCATATTTTGAAAGGGCTTGTTCGCGCACTCAACGATGTATCACACTCCGGAATTCCGAAACTTTTACCACTTATAGTATTTTTGAACCGGAGCGACTTAAAACCGTGACGCTCGGGTCTGTGGGTCAAACCGGACTCTCCGGTTAGGTTAGGTTAGGTTAGGTTAGGTTAGGTTAGGTTAGGTTAGGTTAGGTTAGGTTAGGTTAGGTTAGGTTAGGTTAGGTTAGGTTAGGTTAGGTTAGGTTAGGTTAGGTTGGTTAGGTTGGTTAGGTTAGGTTGGGTTTAGGTTTTTTTTTTTTTTATTTAATCTTTTTCCCTGACTTTGGATCAGGGACCTTTTTTCTCTTTTTGTGTTTTGGTACTTGTTCTTTTTGTACTTCTATTCTTTTGTTTGGTATACATCACTTTTCATTTCTATTTTTTTGTCTTTTCATTTTGTGTCTTACTTATTATATTTATCTACTTTTTACATTTTTACTTATTTCATTATGTTCTTATCTTATTACATTTCTTATTTATAATATTAATCTTATACTTATTATAAGTTATTTCTGTTTGCTTATATTATTTTCTTATCTTTATTTACATTTCTATTAACTTATACTTTTATCTTAATTTACATGTTTATTTACTTATACATATCATTTCCTTACCTTCTTAACCCTATTTTAACATATTAGTACTATCTGTATCTACCTTAACTTAGTCCTACGCCAGTTCATGTTCACCGCTAATTACATTTACTAATTACTCCTTATTTCTTTTTTTTTTTTTAATACTAACAATTTCATACAATTACTATTTTACATTTCGCCTTTGCTCTTATAATTAAATATCAAGGCATATATTCTTATGATATATGTTCATATTTGTTTGGTGCCGTTCTTTATGTTTGCATGCTTGACTACTCCTTTGCAAAATTCTGTGAACTTTGTTATTATTTTGCATAATGGTTGTATGTTGCTTTTGGAAATGTCTGTGCCAATTCGGTGGCCAGGTCTTGTCGTTCTACCGAAGATTGGAACATCGTCAGGAGGTGCAGGACGCTCTGCGGAGCCTCCCCATCGCATTGCATGTCGGGTCGTCCCGACGAAGCAGTGGAATGCTCGCAAACCCCATGCCCTGTTAGAGCCTGCCGCGTGGACTCAGCTCCAGCTTCCTTACGATACGGTGCGCGTCGACTGCATTGGGGAAGAAGGCTTGGTGGTTGAGGCTGTTGGCTCGATAGTAGCGCGGTTCCTTCGTCTGGACTCTTGCCGAAGAATCCCTTGACGAATGAAACCGCCTATCGTGTCCGGTCGTCTTTTAAACAGTGGCGGCCTCCGCGAAAGGTCCGCCCCTTCCCCTCTACCCGCGGTGCCTTAACCCAAAAGGGTCAAGGGCCCCCGCTCAACTATTTGGGCAATGTCCTCCCTTGCCCTCTACGGCCATCGGGTGTAAGTCACTTCACAGCGTCTCAAGGGCGGACCTTGAGTCGCTATGAATCTTCGCCCGTGCGGAGTACTCGTGCCATCCCTAATTGGCTACGAGGGCCAAGAAGCTCCCTGGTAAACGGTGCGAAATCTCCCAACTTTAATTTTCTTCTAATTTCGTCGGCACCATCCCAAATGGATAGTGCCGCTCCTACATTATTTATTTTGCTCCCGTCTGTGAAGATCTTTTTGACGGGAGCATGTTAGATATCTCCCACCGTCCTCCAGACAGACGAACTTCGGCCCTATCAAATTAGCCGGGTGTGGCAACTCGGTAGGGCGTTGGACTCTCAACCCCGGTCTCCTTCACTCGCTGAGAGCGACCTCTCTTTATCTCGTAAAGTGGCCTTCGGATCTAAGATCAGGGGAGAATCCGGCGAGCAAAAGGGCCGGTTTGCGAGACTGTCCTATACGCCCTAATGATCTTCCGACGAAGCCGCGTTGAATCGCGTTTGAGTTGCCGCCGCGCCTGAACCTTCGGTCGATGAGGCCCGGCGCTTGCTGCGTATGACGACCGGCTCTATAACTGCCCAGTATATATCGTTCTGGTGACCTCCGTTCAGGCCCCAGTGGATCCTGGCGGCTCTAGCCAGTTGTTTATATACCCTGGACCTTACACAGACGTTTTTAGATGACTGTTAAAACGTCAATTTGTTATCTATTGTAAGGCCCAGGATCTTTATTTCGTTAACTAATTCGATATCCTCCTCGCCCATGTGCAGAACTGGGGTGTCATATTTTATTTTGCGTGTTAAAAGCATTGCCTTGGTCTTGTGTGGCGCGAATTTTAATTTGTTTCTTTTCCCCCAGTTCTGCACCTGGGCGAGGGCCGCGTTTGCCCTGCCTTGTACATCCACTGCCCGATCTCCGGAGAACACCAGAACGACATCATCCGCAAATGCCTGTACAAAAACGCCTCTTCCATCAAGCTCTACCAGAAGGGGGTTGAGCAGCAGATTCCAGAAAGTAGGGCCACCGATCGACCCTTGTACGCACCCCTTGGTCGTAGCCCTGACCCACTCTTCTCCGGCAAACCTGACGCGCACTTTTCTATCTTGAAGATAGCTATCTACAAGTCGCCTCAGGTTTACCGGGCATTCAGTCTCCGCCAGCCTGCATCTTATTGCCGGCCACCAAGCGTTGTCGAAGGCGCCCTCTATGTCCAGCGATATCATGACAGTCAGCCTTTTCTCGGCCAACTTAGGTTAGGTTAGGTTAGGTTAGGTTAGGTTAGGTTAGAGTTAGGTTAGGTTAGGTTGCGACGCCTCAGACCGCTGGAAAAGGAAAATCGGCAGTTAAAGGCCGCCGCTAAGGACGATGTCCACGTTGAGGGACTGCCTACGGATTTGGAACAAATCCTGAGGCGCCTCATCGTGGACATGGTGGGCCCAATGTTGCAGGCCCACCGTGATGATATAGCGGACCGCCTCCTGCCGGAGAAGCGGCTTCGTCCACCGCTGGCCGCCGATAAAAGGGTGGCCCAAACGTTTGCGGCAGTGGTGAGGCCAGCTGCTGCCCCTGCTGTCCCTGCCGCCCCTGCTGCCCCACTACGTGCAGCGCCGGTTACCGCAGCGGCAAAAAGGACCGAGACGCAGAAGGATGGGCCCCCTGCAAGTCTTCCCAAAAAAAAAAAGAAGGCTAAAAAGGGGAAGAAGAAGGGCCCCCGGATCAACCCAGGCCAGGGTTCGGCCAGCGCCACGCAAATGGCAGCAACGGCGGCACCAGGGCAGTCCACGGATGGGTGGACGCTGGTGACGCGCCGTAAAACCCAAGCCGGCCTGGGCTAAAGTGACACCGGCAACAAGGATGCGGTTAAGGCCCTGCTCGTCGGCTGTGTCATCAAAGCTGCAGCCGGGCGCGGCGGAAAAATACGGTTGCATCCTCTGATAAAAAAATAAACTGGAGGATATCGGCATGTGGCCTCCGTTTTCCCAATCAGCAACAGGGCCCGGATCCTCAGGTTCCGGGGCCGCCCCGGGAGAAGGCCAACCAATTGGTGAAAGCTTTGTTGGCCCAAAGTATTTCAATATCCAGGCCCGAAATGGGGTCTTCCATCTCGGCCTGGATGCCTCATGGAAAAAGACGGATGGCTGAGGCGGGCGCAAAAACGCGGTCACCTCCCGTAAGGTCGGAAAATCCGCCGGAGGTCCCGGTCTCGGTGGGTAATTGAAACTGCCCTAGCGCCACCAAAAAATTTTGGAGGGCCCTCCTAATCAGGTGGTGCTCGGTGCAGGTCCTCGCGGCGCGCCCGATGCGCCTTCCTTCAAATGGGCCGGCGGAAGGTGTCCGGGCTCGACCGCAGCGGTCCTGTTACCCTGGGCTGGGCCCAAGGCAGGCGCGAGGCCGCCCCGCACTCATCCTTGCCCCGGCTAACAAAACCCTGGCCCGTTGGGGGTGCGGCCTGCACCAAAACCCCAGGGGCGGAGGGTAAAGTAAGGCCTGGGCTTGGAAGGCGGGTGCCGGTCTTCCTGGGGGACTCAAATGGTATCCAATAAAGATGGCCACGCTGAGCATCCGCAGACAAATCTGAACCACTGCGCCAGGCTCCAGGCCTCTTGTTTCAAACTGGCGCAGTGGTCGTCGGTTAGTGTCGGAACCGCGTTCCCCGGCAATAACTGGGCCGGGGCCTGCCCCACCCGGCGTGGTCCGGGACTGCTGCGGGTCCCCTCAACCGAGGACGTGAAAAAGGTCCGGCCGTCGGCCTCTGTTGGGAGATATTGTTGTCTTCGCGTACTTTTCTCCCAACGATCTCTCCCGCCGAAGATCCTGACCACTGGGGTCCGTCCGTTCTTACGGACCCTTCCCTGTTATTTGGTCGCGGGGATCTCCCCAAATCACCGGCGGGTTCCCTGCGGCAGACCGGGGGAAAGGACATGGAGGGTGGCTCCTGGAGGTCGGGCTGTCATCCTAAACGGGTTTAAACCTTTTTCGGCCCGGGCGGGTCGATCGTTGATGTTCGTTCCTCCCGCCTGGCCGCCGTCGGGGCTGGAAAGGTGGTGACGGGCTCAGATTCGGATCTGTTACATCCGATTCGGGTCTCCCCTTGAAACCTATACCGGCCCTGGCCGGACCAGGGACGCGGCAGTGGCCCTCAAAGCCTGGACCGGGCTCTGGGGGCCAATAGTGCAGTCGTGGGTTTTCACCCCATTGTCGATGTGGGGGCCCGTGGCTCCGGGACCAAACACGGTGTGTGACGGTCGTGTCCCGGGCCAAACTCCCTCCAAAACGCCGGGGTTGGTGGAATCCCGTCGCCGCGATGCGTAGGCATCGCGGCGGCCCGCAAACCCGTTGTCCAAACGGCGCGGGGCCGGCCCTGGAGGCCGGTGCTCGCCTCTTTCACGCAAAGGAGGCTCTCAAAATGGGAATAGCCGGGGCGATCCCCGGCTGAAGGCTTTAGCGGCGCTGGACGGTGATCCGTGGGCGGAAATGGTGATGAATAGGCTCCTTGGGCCCCCCGCTCACCAAATCTGCGCCGGGTTGGTTCGGCACGCCGGGGCTTTTTTCCACAGCGAGGGGGCACGGCACCTTCGATTCCCAAATGGCACGGATGAGGTCGGCCCAGTTCCGGAAGCGCCGAAGTCCCCCGGGAGGTTGGTGGGCCCTTCTCAAAATGAGGGGCAAACCACCCCGGTCCCATCTTCCGGACCCGGTCGCTGCCAGGGACGCCCTGGAGCCCGGTGAGGACGTGTTCTCTGCCTGTCTGGCTCAAAGCCTCAAACCACAGGGTGGAAGACAGGCAGCCCCTCGTCAAAAGGAAGGGCGTCCTGCGGACTCGCCCTCCGCCACGGCCATAGTGCTACTGGACGATGTGGGAAAATCTTTAGAGTCTGGGGCCCCATCGTCAGCACCTGGACACTCGGCCCCTCGCGGTCGGTATTGGTTTCCCAGGCCGGTCGACCGTCCACGCGGTGCTGCGGTCAGGTCCCTGACGCAGGATGCGGTGTCCCGGGTGAGGGTTTTGGCGGTGTCACTCGACATCGCCAACGCATTCTTTACCCACCCTGGGCCTGCATAAAGGCGCTCCGATACCACGGGTGCTCCCTACCTGCAAAGGGTGATCGGGGCCTACCTGTCGCATCGACGTGTCGAGTTCCCGTCCGAGATGGGCTCCGGACCATCGGTGTCGTGTGGAGTTCCAAGGGTCGGTGTTGGGACCGCTTCAGGGAACGTTGGTTTGATTGGTGCTACGTGGCGCAATATCGGGTGTCGACGTCACTTGTTACGCGGACGACACCCTCGTCACCGCCTGGCAACTTTCTAGGGCTGCGATTCTCGCCACTCGGGGTCGCTCAAGTAATTGGGCGCATCCGGCTGGGGACTAATTGGCGCTCGAAAATCCAGGCCCTTTATTTTACGGGCCTCGGAACGCCCCCTGCGGACGCCCCAGTCGTTTGCGGCGTCCGCGTCGACGTAAGCCGACGATGAAATATCCGGCCTGTCCTAGACCGCCGATGGAGGTTTTGCGCCAGAGCGCCTCGCGCCTAAGTGGCGGCAGCGGCAACTCTCGGCGAACTGCTCCCCAATACTGGAGGACCTAGCAGCTCCTGTCGCCGCCTGTACGCCGGGTCGTCAGGTCCATTGGTCCCTGTACAGGGGCACCCGTGTGGGCCGCCCCTCAAGAGAGTACTGCTGCACTAAGGAGAACCCGGAAGTTGTTGGCGATCCGGGCCGTACGGGGCTCCGGACCATCTCCGGCGAGGCGGCGTCTTACTGCTGGCTCTTGCCTGGGACCTGACGCAGAAATCCTCGCGTCCTCTTCTTCTGGCGCAGGCGGGTCTCGGGGCTTTACGCCAACCCGGAAGAATAAGGGGCGCGAGAGGTGCGCTCCCTTGCAATACAGAGTGGGACTGCGGCTGGAGCACCCCAGCGCCGGCCTCAAACAATGAAAACCGCCCTTCTTAGTGGTGGCTAGAAAGAGGACATGGCTCCCTAACGTTCCGCGCGACGCAGGTTTCTCGGGACACGGCTGTTTCGGGAGGTACCTGTGCCGCGTGGCCGATAAAGGAGCCTACGAAAGTGCCATGCGGCGTATGTCAAGAGACGGCCCAACACGCGCTGGAAGTGCCGCCTGGGTCGAGCAACGCCGGAGCTGCGTAGTGTCGTGGGCGCGACCTTCGCTTCCTGTGTACGCGGGATGCTGAGAGCGAAAGGTCGTGGGGCGCAATCTGCTTTGCGAGGACGTGATGGCCCGGAAGGAGGCCGCGGAAAGGGACAGGAGGCCGAGGCGCCTGGCTTCCGCAGAAGAAGGCCAGGGCGCCGAAGGTGGCGTACGCGCGCAACCTTCCCCTGACACTGGCCCTGGGCGGCCGGCGAGGTGCCCGCCGCCAGAAGAACTCAGAGGGGCCCGTGCTGTTTGTTCCGGCACGGCGCCTAACACGTTCAGGTGTCCCACACCCGGTGAGAAAAAGGCCGGAGGGCCACGTCGCGCCGGGTCGCCGATGACGTAATCAGTGCCCGCGGCCCGGCTAAAGCGACGGGAAAGAACAACCGTTGGTTTTGGTGGGTATACCGGCCGCTCCATCTTGGTCGGGGGCCCATATCCCTGCTGCCCCTCACTTTGGCGGCGGGGAATCCGTAAGCTGGATTTTCCAACGGCAAAAGGTTAGGTTAGGTTCCCCGAACAGGTTCTCGCTTTGTCGTGCGGTGGGGCTCAGTACCTGCGGCTTGGGTCAGCCGCGGGAAGCTAAGAAGGAACCTGTCCGGCCTGAGGTAAGGCCGGCCGTGGAGAGGCTGCTCCAAGCGGGCTGCAGAAGCCCCTTTGGATGCCCTTTGGAGAGTGCGAGGGACAGGTTGCAGGAGGTAGACGTGCCGCCCTTCCTGTCCCTTGCAACCAGGGTGGAGTCGAGGGAAGAGGTGTGTTGGTGATTCCGTAGGCCGCTCTCTATCCTCCGCGACTCAGCGGGCCGCACCGCTGATGCGGTGTGGAGAGAGCCGTGGGAGGAGGGACATTCGGCATGGGTCGTCGATCTCCTCCTTCTACAGCCGAAATAGGAGCAACGGCGGCTAACATCCGGGCCGCCGCTGGGGGCTGGGAGTTTGGTCCTTGCGTGGTCAGGGAACTCCTGGCTCCCATGGCCCCTGAGTAACAGACTCAGGGAGTCTGTTACCTAACTAAGGGGCCGAGACAGAGGGCGCTGCTAGTTCCGACGCCGCCAGAGGAGCATATGGCCGTAAAGGCCGAGATAGAGGCTTCTTCGGCGGCCATCGCCGGTAGGGGTTGCAGATGAGTGCAAAACGTTCCTGCGACCCACCCCAAAAACGTCAGGAAGGAACAACGTGGTGGTTTTGGTCGGTGCAGGTCCGACATAACCCGTCTTTGCCCCGCGAGGACAGGTATGCGTGAACATTCCCACGGTAAAAAAAGGTTAGGTTAGGTTAGGTTGGGTTAGGTTAGGTTAGGTTGAGGTTGAGTTGGTTAGGTTGGGTTAGGTTGGGTTAGGTTGGGTTGAGTTGGTTAGGTTAGGTTAGGTTAGGGTTGGGTTAGGTTAGGTTAGGTTAGGTTAGGTTAGGGTTGCAGGTATTAGGGTTAGGTTGGGTTGGGTTTTATATGTCATTTTCCTCTGGCGAGTAGGTTGCCAGGAGACTTTTAATAACTTTATTATGTATTTTCATTCCTTTTCTTAATATTATTTTCTTTTTCTTATACTGTCACTCCTCTTACTTTACTATTTTACAGTTTTGTTACATTAAGTGTTTTTTACATTACAATTTTTATACGTTAAATTGCAAAGTCTTACATTCATTTATATAAAATACAATACAATACCTATTTTTACAATTTTGTTCTACAATATGTGTTATTTACATTCAAATTTGTTTGTTACGTTACATAAAGTCTTACATTAATATATAAAAATACAATACAATACAGTAATAACTATATATATTTACATTACAATTAAATTTATTTGCTTCTATTTATTTTTATTTCTTTCATTTACTATTTTTATTATTTTAATACAATATTCAATAAAATCATTTTTAGTTTGTTTGTTACATATAAGGTTACTCAGATTTTCTAATTCTACTTTAGATCCGGTTTTTGATTCAAATTATGTCTGTCTCTACAGTGGACAGGGCATTCTATTATTAGATGGATTACTGTCTCTTTAGCGTCAGGGGTCGCAGATACACGACGGACTTTCCTACACTTGAAGCAGCTCAGGTACTCAGCAAACCCCCGTGTCCGTTAGCAGTTGCGTGAGATGAAAGTTTGTTGATGTGGTGGTTGTAAATTTGTATGCTGTGTATATATCAGGTAGGAAAGTTTTGTGGTCGCCGCTGTTTGTTCTTCTTGGTATCTCCAGTTCCATTCATAGAAGAGTACCCTCTCTGATTTGCCTCTTCATAGATGAAACCGGAAACATTCTCATAGTCTGGACTTGTTTTGATGTGTAATGCGGCATGTTTGGCTAGCTCATCTGCTCTCTCATTTCCCGTTATACCCACATGTGCCTTCACCCAATACAGTGAGACGATTTTGCCTTGTTTGTTTGCCATGATGATGTTGTGCTGTGCTTTCGTTGCTAGAGGATGCTTCGTCTCGCTGTTGCAGATGGTGTCTAGTGCAGCCCTAGAGTCGCTGAATATCCCGATGGAGCCTTCTACTCTTCCAAGGGCCATTTCAGTTGCTTTATAAATAGCCAAGAGTTCGGCTTGATAGACGGTGCAGTGGGACGACAGCTTGAGCTTTTGGATTTGGTTTCAGTCCATCTTTCCATAAGGAAGGCACCCGACCTTACCCTCAAGGCATGCTGCCGTCCGTGTAAATTCTGAGTCTCCAGATTAGCCAGGGTGTTGATCTGCTCTTGGTTATCTAGATGGTCGCTTCATGTAGGTTGCAGAGTTAGTTAGGTTAGATTGCAGTTGGTTGGTTATTGGTTAGGTTAGGTTAGGTTAGGTTAGGTTAGGTTAAGGTTAGGTTAGGTTAGGTTAGGTTAGGTTGGTTGTTAGGTTGGTTAGGGTTAGGTTAGGTTAGGTTAGGTTAGGTTAGGTTAGAGTTAGGTTAGGGTTAGGTTAGGTTGGGTTAGGTTGAGGTTAGGTTAGGTTAGGTTGGGATTTAGAGTTGATGGTTGGGTTAGGTTAGGTTAGGTTGGTTAGAGTTAGGTTAGGTTAGGTTAGTTGGGTTAGGTTGAGGTTAGGTTGGGTTAGTTGGTTAGGTTAGGTTAGGTTAGGGTTAGGTTAGAGTTGGGTTAGGTTGGGTTGGGTATTGGGTTAGGTTGGGTTAGGTTAGGTTGGGTTAGGTTGGGTTAGGTTCTCTCAGAGCATTCCAGCGTGCCTAGGTTCCAGGCCAGGCAGTTCCGTTGGGAGGACCGTGCCAGGCGGCCAGTAGGAGGTCAGGCCAGGAGATTGCCACCAGTGGCAGTGAGTGTCCAGAGAGCGGCCAGGCCAGTGCTGGAAGGTTCAGGCTCAGGTCAGAACACCGCCAGAGCTGCGTAGGTCAGGAGGGGCAGAGCCTTCACATTCAGCTGCGAGTGCTGCAGGATGCTCTGCGAGCGAACAGGTCTGTCCAGAGGCACCTTGCGCCAGGCGGTGGCCGGAGGAGGCCAGCAGGAGGAGGACCAGGGCATGGCCGTGAGCAGCCTAGGCATCGCGCGGAAGTGTCCAGGGTCAGCGCCGAGGCTGGCAGGTCAGGCACAGCCTTCCTCCTGCTTGCGCAGACTGAGCGGCTCCTGGGCGGCTCGTGCAGGAGTGATGCCGACCGCCGGAGAAGCGGTACAAGAGGAGGCCCGTGGCTGTATGTCCGGCAGAAGCGCCCAAGCGCTCGAGAGGGCGTCGCAGCCTTCCCGGACAACCGGAGGCTCGCGCCGGGCGGCCGAGAGGTATCGTACCCGCCGCCCGAAGGCGATCTTGAGAGAAGGAGCGCCGTTGCTTTCTGGTGGACGGTATCGCCAAAGACGAGCCGGGCCCCATCCGAGAGAAGAGCGAGGGGCTACGTCGCGCCGTGGCCCCGACAACCTGGCGTGCCGGGCCAAACGGTTCACGCGCAGAGAAAGGAACAAACCGTGGTTTTTGAGGGAGTATCCGGTGTCCCATCTAGTCCGGGAGGATGATGGCCACTTAGGCAGCGGGGAGTCGCGTAGCTGGTTGGGTTAGGCTATAGCGAATAAAAGGAAAAGGTTAGGAGGTTAGGTGGGATTAGGTTAGGTTAATGTTAGTTAGGTTGGGTTAGGTTAGGTTAGGTTGTGTTCCAGGTTAGGTTAGGTTAGGGTTAGGTTGGGTTCAGGTTAGGTTAGGTTAGGAGTTGGGATTGGGTTGAGGTTAGGTTGGTTGATTTAGGATTGGGTTGAGGATTAGGTTGAGGTTGGGTTAGGTTAGGTAGGTTCAGTGCAGGTTGGGTTGGGTTGGAGTTGGTTGCAGGTTGTGAGGTTGTAGGAGGATTGTAGGTTGGAGTTAGGTTAGGGTTAGGTTAGAGTTGAAGTAGCAGTTGGAGGTCTAGGAGGTTAGAGGTTAGGTTAGGTGTTAGGTTAGAAGAGTTAGAGTTAAGTTAGGGGTTAGGTTGGTTGGGTTAGGTTAGGTTAGGTTAGGTTGGGTTAGAGGTTGAGTTAGGTTAGGTTAGGTTAGGTTAGTTTTTTTTTTTTTTTTAAACATGATTAACGTCTTTTACAATCTTATTCACATTAGAAGTTACTGTTTTATATAATGCAATTTTACTTATTCACTTAGAGAATATGTCCTCTGAGCGAACGCGATTTGATACTGTCTGGCCAGATAAATGTATCCCCACAAATAATAATACTTACTATACATTACCTATTCATAATATTAACATATTATCATTGTACATTTTTAAACTGTTTCAGATATGACTTAGGCATTAGGGAGTATGTTCCCGGACATTACGCGATTTGATACATATTTGTCCGTTAACATATCCCCATTACATCGTGACAAACTGGTTATACAAATTAAAAGATATATATTCTACAATTATACAATTATAAGTAATAAACTAATTCAATTATGATAACTAACATATTTGATTACAATACTGAATTATATGTTTGTTCGTTAAAACTGTTGTCTTGTTGCGCTATTTTCTTTATTTGAGAGTATGCACTCGGATAGACTGCGATTTGATACATGTCTGTCCGGGTAACATATTCCCATTACACATTATAATATATGCTATACATTTTGTATTCATAAATATTTTTATTATAACATTATACGTTTATAATTAAAATGCTACATAAAATATGACAACTTAGTTAGGAAGTATATCTCCAGGCAGTACGCTATTTGATACATATCTGCCCGGGTTACATATTCCCTTTACACATTATAATATATACTATACTATACATTTTGTATTCAAAAATAATTTTATTCTAACATTATACATTTATAATTAAAATACTACATTAAATATGACAACTTAGTTAGGGAGTATATCTCCAGGCAGTACGCTATTTGATACATAACTTGCCGGGTAACATATCCCATTACATTGTATCACCTATTTTACATATATATTCTATCAATATTATTTAAAATAATACACTAATTTAAATAAAATCTATTCTGTTTTGAGATTATGTTCTCAGGCAGACATGCGATTTGATACATGTCTTTCGAGTAACATTCTCCATTACATTATACATAGATATACAATTGGTAACATTATAATTCACATATGAAATTAAAGGTATTTGTTTACAATTAAGGGTCAATGTGTTCTATTTGTCATGCAGCATTATTTTTTGTTTCTCGATTCTTTTAATTAGGGTGTATGTATTCAGACAGAACGCTATTTGATACATATCTGTCCGACATTATCCCTTACATTAGTTCACATTTATTAAACATTCCTCATGAATAGATTTTTTAACATTATGAATTTAGTAATAAAAATATTGAAGGCATTTTAGAGGCGTCTTATATAAAAATATATGTATATATATATAGAACATTTAATTATCCATTTTTCGTATCAGTTTCTACTTATTTTTAAAATCAATCCAGGGGTTATGCGTACCGTAATCTATTCTGTCAACTAGATCCTGTTCTTCATGGTGAGTAACTGGGCAACTGTGGGATGTAGCCTGCTGCAGAAGTGGAGATGGATGCGTTGTAACGTCTGTTGTTGACACAATTGATGCATTGAGGACAGCTTTATTGAGGGCAGTCAGTTGTGGTGTGGAGTGGATTCACTGCAGTGCGCACGTGTTGTTCGTTCGTCGTCGAACACTTGCTTTTGCAGTGGCCGAAGCCCAGGCACTTGTGACACTGCAGGAACATTGTGAATTCTTCGACATGTACCGCTGGTGATCAACACAATCCTCGCCCATTTTCATACACTCGCCAGACAGGCTGCCGCGAAACTGACATTGTACAAACTGGGGTTCCGGTTGGAGCATTGGAATCGGAATTTCAAGTCCTCCTCCTTGATAATCGCGTCTGTCAGTTCGGGTTCGCTGCTGATAATGCTCGACTACTGCGAAGTCCTCATGTGAGGAACGTCCCTGGAGATCCCCTTGAGGATGATCATCGGATCAGCAGTCTGCGAGCGAGAGTTCGACGATGTCTTAAGCTGTAAGGTTCTTAGGTGCGATTGATATTGTCGATCTCTTTCTGCTCTTGCAGGTATCGAATTTACTCGTTTGTTAGTGGATACAGCTTGGATTCTATGGGAGCCGAGCGCAGGTTCTATGAAGCGATGTACTGGCCTCAGGCCTCGATGATAGTCCTGCTTCGACTTACGTCAAATTCTGGCGAAACTATAATCTGCTGGTTTTGTAGGTGGGCGAGTTTGGAGTTGTTGATGTTGTTGTGAGTCGTTTAACTGGTCTCCGGAGCTTCACGCGCACGAGATGCACGTTCCTGAACGGCGGGTTTGTACTGGAGCGCCAGTCGGCGGCGGGGTAAGTTTGCTCTAAGCTCTCGAGACTCCTCTGACGCAAGCGACGTCTCCTCCTTCAATCCTTCGGTGGTGTTGGCTGGGCGAGAGGGGGCTGATGGTGGTTTGCATGGATCATCGTCTCCAGTAGTTTCGACGACCGACGAATTTCCTGCTTGCGTAAGCGCAGGGATGGAGGGCTTGTTGGCTGTAACTGCTTTTTACGCTCAGTCATGTGCTGTTGTAATGCAGGATACAGGGTGCGAACGGTGATCAATGTGTATCTAGGCTGTGTGCGTCCTCATGCTAACACAGGAGCAAGGCAGTGAAGTAAGCAGTGCAGGCCATTTGTATAGTTTAATACAGTAAAAGTTGTTTCAGGTTGTGCAGAAAATCTACCATAAGCTTTGAGGTGAAGAGTTGGGAGGAGGCAAATTTTCTGTTTTTTCCGAATATCGCGTCTATTTGGTGCGGGTGGTGTTGCTGATGAAGAATCAGGAGAGATTTAATGCAGAAAAAGTGAGTAATTTTGAAAATGTGAGATTCAAAATCGGATTACTATGAAAATAGAAATGCAATACTCCAAAACTGTCAAGTGGATCTCGCTGAAATCACTTTAAATGGGTAGTACTAATTGTTATTATTATGTTGCAAAATATCAGAACATAGCTTTGTCGACGGTTTGAAAGATATCGAAAAAATTATTTTGCAGAAAAGTGATTTTTGTATGGCGAAACTAAGATTTGCTGTAGAAAACAAAACTACTCAACTGGATGAAGCTATATTTGTATTAAATGCTAGTGGAAATTGTTTTAATTTTTAGAAAGTGTTGGTTGAAGATACGAAGAATGCTATGAGTTGAAAATAATTTTGGTATGCAATAATTTCAAAGTACTGTTCTCACGATGAGCTTATTGTAGACTTTAAATTGTTATCTGTTATTTGCACAGATATCGAACTGTCTGATTGTTGGTGCGGTGTGGTGTTGGAACGATTTAAATTCAGGAGGTTTGTCAGAATAGGTGGATTTGTGGATGCAGAAAATAGGGATTCAAATCGATTTACACAAGCAATAACTGATGAATGGAAATGCAACCAAAAGCTGTGCAATGGATCTCGCTGAAATCACTTTAAATGCAGTGTACTAATTAGTTATATTATGTTGCAGAAATATCAGAACAGTAGCTTGACGTTTGAAAGATATCGAAAAATTAATTTGAAAAGTGGATTTTGTATGGCGGAAACTAAGATTTCTGTAAAACTGAAACTACTCAACGGATGAAGCTATATTTGTATTAAAATGCAGGAAGAAATTGTTTCTAATTATTTAGAAGTTTGGTGAAAGAACGAAGAAAGATTGCTATGAGTTAGAAATAATTTTGGTATGAATATTTCAAAGTACTGTTCTTTAGGTGAACTTCATATTTTCTGTTCTTGGTTCATGAAGTCTATTTAAGTTGCAGGTGGTGTGGAGATTGAAGATTATTCAGGAGGTTGTGCAGAAAAGGTGAGTGTAATTTTGAAATATAGATTCTTATGGTTTACTATGAAATATCGGGAAAAATAATAACTCGCAAAACTGTGCTAATGGATCTCTTGAAATCACTTTAAATGGTGATTATATCTAAGTTATATTATTTGTACAAAATATTCAGAACTCAGATAGCTAATTTGACGGTATTGAAGATATCAGACAGAAAATTAATTTGGAAAATTGGATTTCTTGAATTATAGGAATAAGATTTGCTGTAAAACTGAAACTACTTCATGGATGGCTATATTTGAGTTAAAATGCAGTAAAATATTTTCTAATTATTTAAAGTTTGGTGAAGAACGAAGATTCTATAGTAGAAATAATTTTGGCATAGTTAGGATTAAGTTAGGTTAGGATTGGTTAGGTTAGGTTAGGTTAAGGTTAGGTTAGGTTGGTTAGGTTAGGTTAGGTTTGGTTGGGTTAGGTTGGGGGTTAGGTTGGATTGGGTTGGGTTAGGTTGGTTAAGTTAGGTTAGGTTAGGTTAGGTTGGTTAGGTTGAGGTTAGGTTAGGTTGGGGTTAGGTTAGGTTGGGTTGGGTTTTTTTTTTTTTTCTCGGACTACCTCAACATCTGGTCCCAGACCTGTTTTCTGATCTTTCTTTCCAGTTCTCGATCATTCCTCCTCGTACTTCCATTCTTCCATACTTTGTCTTTCTTGCTTCTTCATCTATCACAACTTTTTTGGATTCAGCCTTTCTCTTATTCTAATCTATGCCTATCTTTTTTTTATTTTATTTAATTTAACTTGGGTAAATAATTTCGTAGCAAACAACATAACGACATCTTATTTTACAATTTTGACTTATATCTATCTTATAACTACTTGTATAAAATTTTGCATTTCAATTTTTATCTTAGATCTAGTATTACAATTTACTTATATCTATCTTATAACTACTTGTATACAATTTTGCATTTCGGTTTTTATCTTAGATTAAGTATTACAATTTTCTTATATCTATCTTATAACTACTTGTTTACAATTTTTGCATTTATATATTCTTAAATCTATTATGACAATTTACTTAAATCTACCTTATAATTAATTGTAAACAATTTTTTGCAATAATATTTTTCTTAAGTCTATTATAATAATTTGCCTATATTTATCTTATATACAATTTCAATTTATATTCCTATATCTATCTTATTACTAACACAGTTTTATATTTATACAAGTTATAGTAATTTAGTATCTATTTTATATTTAACATTTATTTACAGTATACAGTATTAATTATATGTCGTATAATCAGTGCTCATCAATGCCTCGTCATTTACCAGACCTCCCATACCAGAAGGATCGTGCTGCCGCCCTTAGCTATATGCTGTGAGAGCGGAGCTCGATCCCATTCCGCTATCGGACGATCTTGGCTGAACGCATTGGCCTGTCGTCCACCTTGAACGGACACAGTTTGGCAACTCGGGTTTGTTCGCTTGGGAGTCAGGACACTCCGACTTCATGGGGCCGCCACAGTGACTGCAAAGATCCGTCGACTCAGTGCGAGAACCGCTTACCGTGGCCGTAGCCGAGCAACGTGCACTGGACTAATGGCGTCTGTCTTCGGCTCACTCTTTGAAGGTCGATGGGACCCTTCCAGCCACTGCGACCCTCTGCCACTGTTGAGAGACACTGATGATTACATGGATAGTGTTGAGGTTTCTTGTTTTCTTCTTATCTTGATGGAGATCCCATTTCCTCTCGTCGAGGTCGTGAAGACATCCGATTCTGATTTCTCAGGGCTTTGACAATATCGTCGTCGGAATTATCCTTGATGACATCCCTGAGAATCAGAAGCGGGTCTCTATTGTTCACTTCCTCGATGATGAGGTCCGCAGATCTCCCTTCAAGTCTGCTCTTCGCTTTTGTGCGTTCTTCTTTAGTGCCAAAACCCATGATAACCTTTTGGTCTTTCGCCTTCCTCACCCTTTGGACCGTCACCCAACCCTCTTTGGCGTCGATCGCGTTGCGAATTTTCCCCAATATTTCCTCCCCTGTGTCTATACCTGATTTTTCTGTGACCACCATTGAGTGCAGCGTGGTGTGCCTGCGTGGCGACTTCTCGCTATGATTGGCCGTCACGCTAGCATAGGTAGCTGCCTTCTCTATGGTCACCTTGTGCGATTTGATTGTCTCTTTGAGATCTTCAATTGTTGCATTTGTTTGTAGCAACAGCCTGCTGTGTTCTCGATCTTGGCCCAGTGTATTCTACGACCGTCGATGTGGCGTCAGCAGCTGTGCATGGCTCTGCTGTTTTGGTCTTTCCAGCGGTTTTTAGAGCCAGTTCGGACTCCTTCACCAGTTGGTAAAGGCGTTCTACTGACTCTACCACGGCGTTTTTAATCTCGGTCTTAGTGTTCCGGCTAGCATTGATCTGCGTTTTGGCTCTGCATAAGCAGGCCTTCGCCTCTGCTGTCCGGTCACTAAAACGACTACCTTGCGCCTGTGTAACCTGCTCTGCTGGGCTTTCTGCGCCAGCCTGTGTGTGGTCAGCTCCGATCATGTTGGAGGTATATGCAGCAGAGTCAATAAATACAAATTATACGTTAATAGATCTTGGTTGTGATAAAGTGGAGCGATGTGGCAGAAAAGTAATAAATTTTGAAAATAAATTTTAACGATTTTTTATAAAAAATTAAATATCTCTAAAACTAATAGTTGCACGGTTTTGAAACTTACAGATATTATTAAGTGTATATAGTTTAACAATTAAAGATAATAATATTAATAAAAAAGCAATAGAATTTTGAATTATAAAGATTTTAAAAAGCAAAATTTTACAAAATTTAAATTAGCTATAACTCGAGTCTGGTGATTCTAATATTAAAAATTTTTATGTTGCGAGCATTTATTTTGGGCCTATAATAATGTAAAAATATAAAAATAAAATATTTACTTAAGACAAAAAAGTGAAAAAAAGTTTGAAATTACGTCAAAACTGTATGAATTTTTGTGTTTTTTGCCTATAACTTGGCCAATTGTCACTTAAAAATTCTGAAATTTGTACGAGTTATAGCTATTACAAAGTTCTATAGGAATCTAATTAAAAACTGGTGCGTTATCGCTTAAAATTACAAATTAAAATTATTTAAAGTTAAATTTTGAGGTTATGTTTTTAACTGCTCTATATCTCGGCTTCCACTCAACCTTTTTTAGATCAAAACGCACCGGCTCCACTCCGTGTCTGCTTTATCCTGGCTGCAATTGGAATTGCGCTAAGTCTTCGGTTTGAGGGCACTGCCACATCAGTTTTGCTGTTTTTCCAGTTTTCTCCGCCGTTTCTTGCAGGAAAATTCTGGAACTTCGCAGGCACGTGGAGGGTTCCAAGGCGCTCTCGAATCCGACGAAAAAAGTTGGGGTCGTCGCTCAAAAAATGGCGCCGCACGCCAAAAACTGTCTTGAAATTTAGTTTTTCTTCCACAACTTTTACACTTTTTCACTTTTTGAAAATCTGTTTTCACCACTCGAAAGGGCACGTCAGCGCGCATCCAACGATATATAACACTTGTCACTTTTCACTTTTTTGACCACTTTTTCGAATTTTTGAACGCGGAGCGCTTCAAAAGCGTGGCGTCCTCGACAACGGGCACGACGAGACTGGTTAGGTTAGGTTAGGTTAGGTTAGGTTAGGTTAGGTTAGGTTAGGTTAGGTTAGGTTAGGTTAGGTTAGGTTAGGTTAGGTTAGGTTAGGTTAGGTTAGGTTAGGTTAGGGTTAGGTTGGATTGGTTAGTTAGGTTGGTTAAGTGAGGTTAGGTTGGTTAGTTGCCGCGCCACTCGCATCCCTGCGCCGCGGCTAACAAACCGGCTGGCACAATTGGGCAGTGCGGCCTGCACCACAAAGCCCGACAGGAGGCGGCGGAACAGGGAGGCCTGGGCTAGCCAGGTGCCCAAGCCCAGTGCTTCGCTGAGGGACTCAAATGGCCATCGAATAAAGATGGCCACGCGAGCATCCTGCAGACTAATCTGAACCACTGCATGAGCTCAGGACCTCTTGTTTCAGAGCATGGCGCAGTGGTCGATTCAGGTGGCCTGTAGTGTCGAACCGTATACGTTCCCCCGGCAATAACTGGGCCGGGGACCTGTCCACACTGCGGCAGTGGTCTGCGGGACTGCTGCGGGTCCCCTCAACCGAGGGACGTGAAAAGGTCAGGCTTCGTCGGCGCTCTGTTGGGAGAAATTGCTGTCGTTTCAGCGTACTTTTCTCCCAACAGATCTCTCGCCGACTTCGAGGGCTCCGACCGACTGGGGTCCTGATCCGTTCTACGGACCTTCCCTGTGCTGGTCGCGGGGATCTCAACAAATCACCGGCTTAGGGTCTACCTGCGGCAGACGCGGGGAAGAACACTGGAGAGTGGTCTGGAGGTCGGCTGTCGGTCTTAAACAGGGGTTCGGTAAACACGTGTGTTCGAGCCCAGGGCGGTCGATCGTTGATGTATCGTTCCTGCCCCGCCTGGCTCGCCAGAATACAGGGCTGGAAGGTGTTAACGGGCGTCGAGACCTGCCGGATCATCGATTACATCCGGATTCAGGTCTCCGCCCTCCGACACCTATACCGGCCCTGGCCGGACGAGGACGACGGCCCCAGGTGGCGCCTCGAAGCCTGGACCGAGAGCTGCTGAGGAGGGCAATAGTGCAGTCGTGGGTTTCTGCGCCCGATGTTGTTGATGTGAGGGAGGCACATGGCTCCGGGACGCAATGTCACAGGTGTGTGACGCGTCGATGTCGGCCAAACGTCTCCTCCTAAACGCCGAGTGTACGTGATGGAGTCCGTCCCGCGATGCGTAGAGCTTGCATCGCGGCGCGGCCAGTCACCCGTTGTCGGGGTCGACGGCGCAGAGCCCGGCCTGGAGGCCGAATTCTCGCCTCTTTCAACGGCAAAGAAGATGGCTCAAAGTGGGAATAGCTCGAGGCGATCGCCGCGGCTAGGGAGGAGTTGTTGGCGGCGCTAGACGTGATCCGTGGGGCGGCCTATAAAATGGTAATGAACAGGCTTCGATCTGGGCCCCCATCTAGAGATCTAGCGCCGCAGATGGTAGCGGCGATCGCCGAGGCTTTATTCCCACAGCGAGGAGGACACGGCACCTTCGATGGTCCCAAGTGGCACGGATAGAGGTCGCACAGTCCGGAAGCGCCGAGTCAGCCCGGAGAGTTCGTGCAGCCCTTCTAAAATGAGGGCAAACGCTTACGCCGGTCCCGATGGCATTCCGGGACGCGCGCTGGCGCTGGCCCTAGGGGACGCCCTGGAGCCAAGTGAGGACGATGTCTCGCCTGTCTGGCTCAAGCCATACCACAGAGGTGGAAGACAGGCAGACTCGTCCTCATCCAAAGGAGGGCGTCCGGCGGACTCGCCTCCGCCTACAGGCCGATCGTTGCTGTTGGACGATGTGGGAAAACTCTTTGAGAGAATCGTGGCGGCCCGCATCGTCCAGCACCTGGAACACGTCGGTCCAAATCTGGCGGAGTGGCAGTGGCTTCCGCAAGGGCGGTCGACCGTCCACGCGGTGCTGCGGTCAGGTCCTGCGCAGGATGCGGTGTCCCGGGGTAGGGGTGTTTTGGCGGTGTCCTCGACATCGCCAACGCATTCACACCACCCTGGCCTGCAAAGGAGGCGCCCGATACCACGGTGCCTCCCTACAAAGGTGATCGGGCCTACCTGTCGCATCGAAGTGTCGAATTCCGTGCCGAGATGGCTCCGGACCATCGGTGTACGTAGTGAGTTCCAGGGTCGGTGTTGGGACCGCTTCTGTGGAACGTAGGTTTGACTGGGTGCTACGTGGCGCAATATCGAGGTGTCGACGTCACTTGTTACGCGGACGACACCTCGTCACGCCTGTGGCACCACCTTTTCGCAGGGCTGCGATTCTCGCCCTGCCGGGGTCGCTCAAGTAATTGGCGCATCCGGCAGTAGGACTAGAGGTGGCGCTAGAAAATCCGAGGCCTTTACTTTACGGGCCTCGGACGCCACCTGCGGACGCCACACATTGTTTGCGGCGTCCGCGTCGACGTCAAGCCGACGATAAATTATCTCGCCTAGTCTAGACCGCCGATGGGTTTCGCCCATTTTGAGCGCCTCGCGCTCAGAGTGGCGGGAGCGGGCACTCGGCAGACTGCTCCCCAATACCGGAGGACCCAGCAGCTCCTGTCGCCGCCTGTCGCCGGGTCGTTAGGGTCCCATGGTCCTGTACGGGCACCGTTGGGCGACACCCTCCAAAAGGAGAGTACAGCAGTACTAAGGAGGACCAGAGGGTGTTGGCGATCCAGCGTGCCGGGGCTATCGGACCATCTCCGGCGAGGCGGCGTGCCTGATGGCTGGCTCCGCCCTGGGACCCTGAACGCGAAATCTCGCGTCCACTCTTCTTCTGGCGCGAGGAGGCGAGGTCTCGGGGCTGTAGGCCAGCCCAGAAGAGATAAGGGCGCAGAGATGAATTGCGCTCCTTGCAATACAGTGGGAGTTGCGTGCTGGAGCACCCGCCGGCCGTCATACAGTTGAAGCCATACGCCCCATAATAAAGTGGTGGCTAGAAGAGGACACGGCTCCCCTAACATTCCGCGACGCAGGTTCTCTCCGGGACACGGCTGTTCGGAGGTACCTGTGCGCGTGGCCGGTAGGAGCCACAGAGAGTGCCACCACTGTGGCGTAGTGCGAAGAGACGGCCCACCGCGCTGGAAGAGTGCCCAGCCTGGGTCGAGCAACGCCGAGAGCTGCGTGTGTCGGGGCACGACCTTTCGCTGCCTGCTGTAGTACGCAGGATGCTAGAAGCGAAAGGTCGTGGGCGCCGTCCTTGCTTTTGCGAGACGTATGGCCCGAAAGGAGCCGCGAAGGGACAGGAGGCCGAGGCCCGGCTATCCGCAGAAGAAGCCAGGGCGCCGAAGGTGGCGTACGCGCGCAACCTTCCCCTGATGACTGAGCCCTGGGCGGCTCGGCAGAGGGTGCCCGCCGCCCAGAGAAGGGCTCAGAGGAGCGCCGTGCTGTTTGTTCCGCACGGCGCCTAGCTGACGTTCCGGGTGTACACACCGAGAGAAGAGGCCGAGAGGGCCACGTCGCGCCAGGGTCGCCGATGACTGAATCAGTGCGCGGCCCCGGCTAAAGCGACTGGAGAAAGGAACAACCGTTGGTTTTTGGTGGGATACCGGCGCTCCATCTTGTCTGGGAGCCCCATATCCCTGCCCCTCACTTGGCGGCGGGGAATCCGTAACTGGATTTTCACGCAAGTTAGGTTGTTGGTTGGTTGTTGGTTGGTTAGGTTGGGTTGGTTGGTTAGGTTAGGTTGGTTGGTTGGGTTAGGTTGGGTTGGGTTGGGTAGGTTAGTTGGGTTTGGTTGGGTTGGATGGATGTTGGGTTAGGTTGGTTAGGTTGGTTAGGTTGGTTGGGTTGGAATAGGTTGGTTAGTTGGGTTGGTTGGGTTGGTTAGGTTGGTAGGTTGGGTTAGGTTGGTAGGTTGAGTGTTGGAGGTTGAGGTTAGGTTGAGGTTGGGTAGGTTGGTTGGTTAGGTTAGGTTGGGTTGGGTTGGTTGGGTTGGTTGGGTTGGTTAGGTTAGGAGTTGGGTTGGTTGGGTTGGTTGGGGTTGGTTAGTTGGTTAGGTTAGGTTGGGTTAGGTTGGAGTTGGGTTAGGTTAGGTTAGGTGGTTAGGTTAGGTTGGGTTAGGTTAGGTTAGGTTGGGGTTGGGTTGGGTTAGGTTGGGTTGGTTAGGTTAGGTTAGGTTGGGATGATTGGGTTGGGTTGGGTTGGGTTGGTTAAGGGTTAGGTTGGTTGGTTAGGTTGGGTTGGTAGGTTGGGGTTAGGTGTTGGGTTGGTTGGTTAGTGGTTGGTTGGGATTGAGGTTAGAGTTGAGGTTGGTTGGTTAGGTTAGGTTGTTGGTTAGGTTAGGTTGGGTTGGTTGGGTTAGGATTGGTGGTTGGTTAGGTTAGGTTGGGTTAGGTTAGGTTGGTTGGGTTAGGTTGGGTTAGGTTAGGTTGGAGGTTAGGTTAGGTTGGTAGTTGGTTAGGTTGGGTTAGGTTAGGTTAAGTTGAGGTTAGGTTGGGTTGTGGTTGGGTTAGGTTGGGTTAGGTTAGGTTAGAGTTGGGTTGGTTAGGTTAGTTAGGTTGGGGTTGGAGTTAGTTAGGTTGGAGTTGGTTAGGTTGGGTTAGGTTAGGTTAGGTTGGGTTGGTTGGTTAGTTGGGTTAGGTTAGGTTAGGTTAGGTTAGGTTAGGTTGGTTGGGTTGGGTTGGGTTAGGTTGGTTAGGTTGGGTTGGTTGGGTTAGGTTAGGTTGGATTGGTTAGGTTGGGGTTGGGTTGGTTGGTTAGGTTAGGTTGGGTTGGTTGGGTTAGGTTAGGTTGGTTAGGTTGGGTTAGGTTGGGTTGGTTGGTTAGGTTGTTAGGTTGGGTTAGGTTGGTTGGGTTAGGTTAGTTGGTTAGGTTGGTTAGGTTGGTTGGGTTAGGTTGAGTTGGTTAGGTTGGGATTAGGTTGGTGGTTGGTTAGGTTAGGTTGGGTTGGTTGGTTAGGTTGGTGAGTTGGAGGTTGGTTGAGGTTAGGTTGGGTTGAGTTGGTTGGTTGAGGTTAGGTTAGGTTAGGTGGTTGGTTAGGTTGGGTTGGTTAAGGTTAGGTTGGGATTAGGTTGGGTTGGGTTAGGTTGGGTTGGTTGGGTTGGGTTAGGTTAGGTTGATGGTTGGGTTAGGTTGGGTTAGGTTGGGTTAGGTTAGGTTGAGGTTAGGTTGGGTTGGGTTAGGTTAGGTTGGTGTTGAGTTGGGTTAGGTTAGAGTTGGTTGAGTTGGTTAGAGTTAGGTTAGGTTGGTTAGGTTAGGTTGAGTTGAGGTTAGGTTAGGTTAGGTTAGGGTTGAGGTTAGTTGGTTAGGTTAGGTAAGTTAGGGTTAGGTTGGGTTAGGTTAGGTAGGTTAGGTTGGGATTAGAGTTAGGTTAGGTTAGGTTAGGTTAGGTAGGTTGGAGTTAGGTTAGGATTAGGTAGGTTAGTAGGTTGAGGTTAGGTTGATTGGTAGGTTAGGTTAGAGGTTAGGTTAGGTTCAGAGTTAGGTTAGGGTTGGGGTTAGTAAGTTAGGTTAGGTTGGAGTTAGGTTAGGTTAGGTTGGTGGTAGGTTAGGTTGGGTGTAGGTTGGGTTGCGCCGCTGCACTGCATCCTGTGCGCCGCGGCTGCTAACTCGCTGGCCTACAAATTGCGGGCAGTGCGGCCTGCACCACCAAGCCCGACAGGAGAGCGCGGAACAGGAGGCCTGGGCTTGGAAGCCAGGTGCCAAGCCCAGTGCTTCGGCTGAGGGGACTCAAATGGCCATCGAATAAAGATGGCCACGCTGGCATCCTGCAGACAAATCTGAACCACTGCGCCAGAGCTCAGGACCTCTTGTTTCAGAGCATGGCGCAGTGGTCGATTCAGAGTGGCCGTGAGTGTCGGAACCGTTCGTTCCCCCGGCAATAACTGGGCCGGGGACCTGTCCGACTTACTGCGGCAGTGGTCTGCGGACTGCTGCGGGGTCCCCTCAACCGAGGACGTGAAAAGGTCCAGGCTTCGTCGGCGCTCTGTTGGGAGAAATTTGTCGTTTCAGCGTACTCTCCCAACAGATCTCTCGCCGACTTCGAGGACTACCTAGACCGACTGAGGGTCACTGATCCGTTCTTACGGACCCTTCCTATGCTGGTCGTGGGGATCTCAACCCAAATCACCGGCTTGGGGTTCACTGCTGCGGCAGCGCGGGAAGAACACTGGAGGTGGCTCCTGGAGGTCGGGCTGTCGGTCTTAAACAGGGTTCGAACCGTGTTTCGGCCCAGGGCGTCGATCGTTGATGTATCGTTCGCTAGCCCCGCCCTGGCTCGCCGAATACAGGGCTGGAAGTGTTAACGGGCGTCGAGACCCTGTCGGATCATCGTTACTCCGATTCAGGGTCTCCGCCCTCCTAGACACCGGCCCTGGCCGGACCGAGGACGACGCCCCAGGTGGCGCCTCGACCTGACCGAGAGCTGCTGAAGGAGGCGCAATAGTGCAGTCGTGGTTTCTGCGCCCGATATTGTTGATGTGGAGGGAGGCAATGGCTCCGGGACGCAATGTCACAGGTGTGTGACGCGTCGATGTCCTGGCCAAACGTCTCCTCCTAAACGCCGGTGTACTGGTGGAATCCCGAAATCGCCGCGATGCGTGAGCCATCGCGGCGCGTGCCAACACCCGTTGTCGGTCGACGGCGCAGAGACCGCCCTGGAGGCCGATGCTCCCCTTCAGCAGAAAAAGATGGCTCTCAAGTGGAATAGCCGAGGCGACGCCGCGGCTGGGAGAGTTGTTGGCGGCGCTAGAGGTGATCCGGGGGCGGCCTATAAATGGTAATGAACAGGCTTCGTCCTTGGGCCCCCACTCACCGAGGTCTGGCGCCGCAATGGTAGCGGCGATCGCCGAGGCTTTATTCCCAAGCGAGAGGACCACGGCACCTTCGATGGTCCCAAATGGCACGGATGAGGTCCGACACGGTCCCGGAAGCGCCAGAATCGGCCGGAGAGTTCGTGCAGCCCTTCTCAAAATGACAAACGCCGCCCGGGTCCCGATGGCATTCCGGACGCGCGCTGGCGCGGCCCTAGGGGACGCCCTGGAGCCCAGAGTGAGGACGATGTTCTCGCCTGTCTGGCTAAGGCCTTAATACGGGTGGAAGACAGGGACTCGTCCTCATCCAAAAGGAGGGCGTCCGGCGGACTCGCCCTCCGCCTACAGGCCGATCGTGCTGTTGGACGATTGGGAAAACTCTTTGAGAGAATCGTGGCGGCCCGCATCGTCCAGCACCCTGGAACATCGGTCCAAATCTGGCGGAGTGGCAGTATGGCTTCCGCAAGGCCGGTCGACGTCCACGGGTGCTTGGGTCAGGTCCCTGACGCAGGATGCGGTGTCCGGGGTGAGGTGTCTTGGCGGTGTCACCGACATCGCCAACGCATTCAACACCCTCCCTGGGCCCATAAGGAGGCGCTCCGATACCCGGGTGCCTCCTGCAAGGGTGATCGGGGCCTACCTGCGCATCGAAGTGTCGAATTCCCGTGCCGAGATGGGCTCCGGACCATCGATTGTCGTGATTCCACAGGGTCGGTGTTGGAGCTTCCATGGAACGGGTTTTAACTGTTGCCGTGGCGGCAATATCGAGGTGTCGACGTCACTTGTTGCGGACGACACCTCGTCACCGCCCGTACCAATTTCGCAGGGCTGCGATTCTCGCCATGCCGGGGTCGCCTCAAATTGGGCGCATCCGGCTGGGACAGAGGTGGCGCTAGAAAATCCGAGGCCCTTACGGGCCCGGAACGCGCCACCCTGCGGACGCCCCAATTGTTTGCGGCGTCCGCGTCGACGTCAGCCGACGATAAATTATCTCGGCCGTCCTGACCGCCGATGGAAGTTTTGCGCCATTTTGGCGCCCTCGCGCCTAGGTGGCGAGCAGCGGCACCTCGGCAGACTGCTCCCCAATACCGGAGGACCCAGCAGCTCCTGTCGCCGCCTGTACGCCGGGGTCGTTGGGTCCCATGGTCCTGTACGGGGGGCACCCGTGGGCCGACACCTCCAAAGGAGAGGTACAGCAGTACTAGGGAGGACCCAGAGGGTGTGGATCCGGCCGTACGGGGCTTCGGACCATCTCCGGCGAGGCGGCGTGCCCGATGGCTGGCCCTTGCCCTGGGACCCAGAGCGAAATCCTCGCGTCACTCTTCTTCTGGCGCGGAGGGAGTCTCGGGCGAGGCCAGCCCCAGAAGAGAAAGGCGCAGAGATGAATGCGCTCCCCGGCCAAACAGGATGGGGAGTTGCGGCTGGAGCACCCCAGCCGGCCGTCATACAGTTGAGCCATACGCCCGTTAAAGTGGTGGCAGAAAGAGGACAGGCTCCCTAACATTCCGCGACGAGGTTTCCTCGACACGGCTGTTTCGGGAGGTACCGTGCCGCGTGGCCGGTAGAGCCACAGGAGGCCACCACCGTGGCGTATGTGCCGAAAGACGGCCCCCGGCGGGG